>JAYECN010159006.1:0-26692 GCA_035222435.1 Microcambeva ribeirae | reverse complement strand
CTCTCCCTCTCCCTCTCCCTCTCCCTCTCCCTCTCCCTCTCCCTCTCCCTCTCCCTCTCCCTCTCCCTCTCCCTCTCATCTCTGCTGCAACATCCCTTTGGCTTTATGGAGCACAAGCTTTTACAGATAAAACAAAATGAGGAAAAAGCAAAGTCAATTCAGTCTTTCTACAATAGCTTGACATCTGTAAGGCTTCAATCTAACAGGCAAGGAATATGGACTGCCACTGAAGTCATGGTGCTGGCTTAATATCTCCCAGTAAAGAGATCTGTTTGTAAGCGTGGAAATGGGCAGATTGTGATCTAAAATCTTTCCTGATGCTTGCAGGTATACAGAGCTAGTTCAGACTTCAGTTTCTATGTGATGATCCCTTGGCACTACGACTAAGGTTTGTAATTTATTCAGCAAAATGTCCCAATTCTCTTGTTTTGTGATGTCTTCTTGCAGCAACTTCAGACAAAAAGCCCAATTCAGGGCTTTTTTTTTTTTTTAATTATTACTAGTATTTGTTATATTTGATAATCCTATTTAACCTTCCTGAAAATGGAACTCCAGAGAGAGCTTTTCAGTTACACACAATTAGTTTTATAAGCAGCATTATTAAACCATTCATTATCTGGATTTTTTTAAAACTCCCTTATTAATAGTAATAGAGGCTTTTGTATGAAGAATAGAGGGTGGCATTGTATGAAATGGTTTCAGGCTCTAATAATACTTCCTACTTGTGACTAGAATTAAAATATAAGCTTTCTCATGTGAGGTTTAAATTTGCCACTTTCCACCCTTTGTCTCCTTCATGTTTTTATCTCTGATGCATGAGACGGGACGGTGCTAAATCCCCAGATGGAAGGAAGATCAGAGAGCAAGGCCCAAACTAAGGAGCTTGCCTTCAGAGCACAGAGCCTGGCTGGGTTGCTATCTCCCTGCCTTTAGCATCGCACTTTCCCTGGTGGTCAGCGAACCCCTGCTCCAGAGGCACCTAGTCAGAGGACTGAGGATCACTCCAACCAGCAGCTCCAGCACTTGAGGCCATGGAGCAGAAGAAGGGCTATGGTCCTCACTGAACGGATTCGAGAGCTCTAATCTCATGTCGGGCAGTAAAGGAGAAAGGCGGGGGGTATGGGGCAGCAGGATGTGCAAGTCGACTGTGCGAATTGCATGTCTGCGAGAGCACGGCAAAAGTCGGGCTGAGATCAAAGGTTTGGCTCACCCAGTCTCTTGATCTCCAGAGAAGACCTTAAGAAACACAGCAGATGTGGAATAATATTTCTTAGTGTTTCACTTCCAGCACGTGTCTGAGCTTTACAGACGTGGAGGTAGTACACAGACCATTACATCTATAAGGCACTATTTCCAGTAAATGTGTCTTACTGCTTTTTGCACCCATTTATGCTTTTGTCTTCAACAACATCTTGTAAAAACACATTCCACAATTTTGCACTTCATGAAAAAAAAGTACTTTAGCTTATTTTTAAACCCATTGCCTGAAAGCTTCGTTGTTATGAGACATACTGAATAGTCATCACTTATTCACTTCCTCCATGTCATTCTTGATTTTCTTTGTTCACAGTGAATTACATTTGACAAGACTGTATTTTAGATCTGGTTCTGAATATAACACAAGTGTAATGTTTAAAATTATGTACTTGTGGAATGTATCTGAATGCACTTCATCTTTGTCTATTCTCTCCAGAGGATCATGCTGCCATCCTTTTTCTTCACAGATCAGTTCATTTATATCTCAAAACCTGATTGAACATGGACATACACCTTCCAGTCAATATAGTAATTCCTGTTACTTATTTTTTCAGGCTTGAGCATTCCTGGACAAGGAAAGGTTCTTTACTGAAAATGCTTTAGTAACAACTCAGGAGCTGATATAAAATTTCATTTGAGAAAACTGAAAAAAATGGGCAATTGAAACTAACCAGCAGCACCATTTCTCTCTTCTGAAGGTTCAGAAGTCATGTTAATTTTGGCTGATGTTTTCAAACAAATATTCATCCCTTCCAATTTTCTATCTCAATTCTTTAGCATAAAAGAAAAAAATCTGGAACTTGTTCATGTGACAAGGCCTGGCTTTCCCAGCAAGCTCCACAAACAGCTCAGTTCACAAAAATGAGCTCATTCTGTTGTTTTAGGAAGTAAGTTACTTTTGCTTATGAGGAGCTAAAAGCAGTGTATACTAATTTCCCTGGTCTTAATAGAACCATCATTTTTCATCTTATAAATATCTTAACCTCCTCTTTGTCTTACAGGTGTACAATAAAATCTATACAAGGATTCCAGTGGAAAAATGTCATTCTTACTTGTTTATTATGTTTAAAAATATATATTGTAAATTAAAAAAATAGATAATATACATTGACAGTAAATATAAAATCACATTTTCTATACTAAGAATAATCTCCAGATTGTTTGAATGACTACATCCCAATGGTCTGTAGCCGTTTATTGACAGCAGAAGAATTATAAAGTAATAATGGTTATCACCTTCCCTGGACTAACATTTTCATCAAATATCTCCAGAGATTTTAATAGACTCATTACTCTCCTAGAAAAAAATGTGTATTGGGGTTATTGCTGGTTAAGGAGTTAAAGGTGAGTGAAGGAAACCAGGTGCAAAATACCATTAGCTACATATTCTTCCTGGGGGGAGACAAAAATGCAAACCACTTCGTCTTCGCTGCATTGTCTTTTCACAAGCATTTTTCACAGCTGCAACAGGACAAAATAGCCAAGCTTGGTATTCCTACTCAGTTCAGCAATCCTGACACAAACTGTTCACTGACGAAGAACCAGGTTCATGGAGTTTAGTGGGGAACAAGGTATTACAATATGCACGTTTAGACCACAGTCTTTATTTAGATGATTGCTGACTGATCTCTTACTGAGTTCAGAAGTACTTCAGAAATAAGCATTCAGAGTTAGCCCAAAACAAGAAACAGAGTCACTGCTCTAGAGGAGGAGCTTGGTAATTACTTTTGCTGGGCAACTACTTTTCATACAACTTAGGTTTCAAAAGAATAATTTGTGAAAGCCAGATATTTTCAGAGAGATGACCCCAGCTCTCCCAAATTTTCTGGCCTTGAGAGGAAGGTGAAGACTGATGCCTCCCATGTAGTTCCCTGATGATTCCCTGAAGAACACCCTTACCCAGCTTTCAACCTGCAGCTTGCTCCTGGCATCCCTTCTGCTGCTTTGCCTGTCTCTGTAGGCTGGCTGTCAACTACCCACTTACTTATATTTTACAGGAAACTTTCACTTCCTTCTCTAGTGTTCTGCTTTCCAACAAGCACCCAGAAATTGAAACCTAGAGAACTGAAACCCTCAGCTCAGGACTGGAACTTACAGAGGGAATAACTTGTCTTTTCTCTCCTGTTTTTACAGCTATTAGCTTAGAAATACATCACAGCACTGTGCCATTAAACAGCATGGAGCTGAGATGCATCTGCACTGTAATAACAGGAATGGCTTCTAATTTCACTGAAAAGAAACAGCATTTCTCGTGCGAGTGACAGCAGGACTTTCCTTATTGCTGCTCGCTGTGAAGCCTGCCCGCTCCAGCCACAGCAGAGGCTAGACTTTCTCCCATTTGCACAAGCAGGCAAAGTGGCAAGGCAGCTGGCACCCTCGCAAGTTTTTGCTTGTCCGGTTAAAGAGCTTAGCGCTTTGGATCTTAGTTGGGCGGTGAATTTTTTTTTTTCTACCTACATATACAAATGGGAGTGGAATGAGCTGACATAGCTCTCTTCCCCAGGCTATGCTCACAAGAAAGATTGGGAAACCCTAGAAACAGAGGGTCATTTAAGGCTAGGACCAGGAGCTGGTATTTTTCCTTGTCTCCTCCGAGGGAGCTGTTAATCTTGTCCCTCTTTGCAGAACACCAAGAAGGTATGTGCACAGGCTCCTGGGAAAGTTGTTCTCTCCTGCCAGGGTGGGAGGAAAGGAGAAAAGGTCAAGAATAGAGTGTGTTTGCCAGAGCCATGTGCCCCTAGCTTTGTGGTGCTGCTGAGTGCAGCTGCTTCAACTCTCAGCTGGCATTTTGTGTGTTGTGGGTTTGAATACTAGAGCAATAAATAAAATGTTCTTAATACTTTTTTTTTTTAATATTGAGTGTGGGCTGCTAAAGTAAACAGAATATTGCACGATTGCACATTTCATTCATATGAGCAGAAGCTCTTAGTAAGGGAGGGGGAGTACAACTAGCAACCAAAGACTCTAGCAAACAGCATAACTACACAGTCAAATACAAATTCCCTTTTAAAGACATGTACTTGGAGGACCAGTTGCATATTTCAAGCTGGGGATAACACTGACTCACTAAGTCAATATTTTCTATATCTATGATTTCAAATTCAACTCTTGTTCAAGGCAGAAAAAATATCCTTGTGCTGTTTCATCTCAATTAAAGGATCTGGCCTTGAGACTGACAGGCACTCAGCCTCTGCTCTACAAACACTTTTCTCCATGAATCCATTACTATGATCCACTTTCTCAGTCTGAACTGTCCTTCAGACATGGTTTTGGGCAGCTTGTTCATCTTAGGCGGTAGAACCACATGCCAGGAAGGGGTAGCTCCTGGCAACATCTCTTCAATTTGAATAGTAATTGGGTCTTATATTTTCCTGTTCTTTTTATTAGGAGACTACTCTCTCACACCCACGACTAGGGCATGTAGTAAATATCAAATAGTGGTAATAAAGGTACAAAATTTTTATTAGAGCAAAGATATGTCTTCAGAAGCATCAGTAGAATGGCAACTATTTGCTGATGTTTCTCAGTGAATCTTGATTAAAGATATTCAAAGTAGCTTTAATCTTTTAGAGTTACCATTTAACTAACAATTTATTTAGAAGTTTACATTACAAAAGAAAAATCTAAAATCCACCCCACAGCTTTTTTTTTTTTTTTTTTTTAAAGAAAATAGCTGCCTCTCATATTTTTCATTAAATAATGTAGAAAAGAATGATGAACAGAAGTGGATAGGAACCATCTATAGTCGTTGCACCTACCAAGATATTCTTCCCGATGTAATAACAGAGTGATATAAAGAAAGGGATCAAACAGAAGGACAATGTATCTAAAAAGGTTTACTGAATTTTCACTCTGCAGAACCTAGACGTATTTGCTGGTGCAAAAAGAGAGACAAAAATCTCTTGAGCTACGTCAACAAGGAACCACTTTGATTGTTAAATTGTCTGTCTTGAAGTCTCAAAAAAAAAAAAAAAAAAAAATCAACCAGAAACTGTTTTGAAAGGACTGAACAGCACATCTATATTTTTGGAGGTGCAAACAACTGTTTGAGTTCCTATTTTACAAGAAAATAAATTTTGTCCACGTTAAAGACAGAAGAAATCCAAGTTTTTTTCTGGGTAACTCTGCACCCATTGACTTGTGGTCAAGAGCTTTTGGCACCCATAAAAGTCACATATTTAGACTTAAATGCTCCACTGGAAATGTAAACTTATGTCTCACGGGCTGAGCTTGTCCATGCATGACTCTTCTTAAAACTGGTCTCCACCCAGAAGTCAGTGCAGGTCCTTTTGGAAATCAGTTCATACAGTTAAAATTAATTTCGCTAACCTCTAGTTTAATCTCCCACTCTGTTTTCTCAAAGTTTTTTTCACAGAAGCCATTGGCGACTTCTGTCTTAGGCTCTCATGATCTCAGGTAGCTACAGCTGAGGACTGTGGGACAAGATCCAATGAGAACTCAGGTAAAACAATCTGTGCTCTGTCTTTCTTTTCAAAACATAACTGAAACAAAAAGTCATCAGTACAGTTCCCAGGAGATTTTCCAGAAAAAACTTGGTACTCTATTCCTCCTCCTCTGTGGAGAAAGCACTCGCCCTTAAAACATCCATGCAATTCACAAGAATCAAAGCTCCAGTCAACTCCCGCCAATGTTTTGTTACGGGGTTTTTCATTTTATCTAAAGCTGATTGCAGGTCTTGTAAGACATCCCTGTAACTATCTCCATAGTGGGCACCCCATGTATAGAGAAAGTCATACGCAGGTTTCCACATCATCTGCAAAGTGAGAAACAGAAAAGTTTAATGGCAGAAATTGAATTATTGAGGAAAAAAAAGTTAAATCTTTGCAGTAGTAAACAAAAAAAAAAAAAACAACTTTGATCCGTAAGCACACTGAAGTTATTAATCACCTGTCCATATAATGTTTCCAGCAAGCTTATACGTTCCATTTCTATTAAATTCTTGAAATCTTAGCAAATAAATCATTGAAGAAAAAACCTTCTTTCATATGACTATCTCCAAGTCAACATATATTTATGTGCCAGAAAGTATAACACAAAAGGATGGAAGAAAAACAGGGTTTTGGCTGGTCATTTTTGTGATGAAATCATTTAACAGCAGTTTCCCTGTCTGAGGTTTGATTATACTTTTGATGGATAATATCTCACTATCTCATTAATCACCATCATAATGTACCCTGAATGCATTACTGCCTATAACTTTTAAATACGCTTATCTTTATAAGAGTGATTTCTGGTAACAGAAGTAAAACGACTGGATCTATCCATAAAACCTCTGTTTAAAATCATCATAATAACCACAAGAGTAGTAGAGACAAAAGCATTTATAATTAACTTTTTAAAATCAGAACATGTTATTTAAAGTGTTCTGTAAGAAAGAAAATCAAATGAAAAGAAAAAAAAAGTTCCCAGTTCTCACTTCAAATTGCAGTATATTTATACAGTATGTATTTGTTTGTGACAAACAAATACACAGCAGCTCTGTAGAAGGTGTAATTTGTCATTGGTCTTGTAATATTAATTAGGCTGCAACAGAAAGATTCAGATACCAACCTGTCCTTAAATCTTTCAAAGTGCTGATGTCCAGAGTAAGTTTGTTCAGTTTATAAACAAACAACAAAAACAGATTGTTTTCCCAGGTGATTCTGCTGCAAATTTAACTTGGGTTATCTGCTTTCTAGCTTGTTACTCCTAATCGACCATAAAGGTTCTGCAGGCTGCATGATTAATTGGAAAGTGCATAAAACCAACAAAGGAACCCATGACTTTTGCAAAGGGACCAGCTTTTGCTGTATTAACAGAAATACACTTCTGCATAGTTATATAAGCACATGGCGTGATGTGTGCACATATATATACACACACAGAAGGTGATAAGAAGTCCTTTAATTCTAAAAGCTTTTTTATTTTCATTAAACATCACTTTCTCTTTTTAATGGAAAAGCTGGTTTCATGATTCTGAAGGATAATTTAGGAGGAAATTGGTTATTTACTTGATATAAACCTATTAACTTAAAAATAATACATGATATAGGACTCTCTTTCCTTGAAGACTAGCAGAATGAAGCAGCAGGGAAATGTTCCTATGATTGTAGTTGAGCTTCTCTCCAGATTTGGGCTAAGAAGTCTTAACTTATCCCAGGATCATAGTTTGTGTAACCATCTCCCTCTACTTTTGTTGCCTTCCCTTCCCAGAGCATTGAAAAAAAAAAAAAAAAAAATTTACACATTCATCTCCCCAGCAATGTTTTTCTATAGACATTAGCTTGGTGTCTGCCTTTGTGCCATAAAAAGTACCTATGCACTATGACAGCAAAGTCTGTCATTTTAGCTCACTAAAGGAAGGAAAGATATCTTCATTTATGCAGAATAAAAATGGTGCCAACTGCCTCTCCTGGCTTTAACCAAGTCTGTCTTGCAAAAAGTAGAAAAGTAACTTGGTGGGGAGAAGGTGAATGAGATTTCTTTTTCCAAACATACCCTGTCTGATAATAGGAAAAAAAATAAAACCAAGATTTTGTGATGTATCCTAGTTATTCCAACATATTTAGATTTTTAATAAAGGAATTAGCCACTGAGGCATTTATGGTAGGACTAGAAAGCTGCTTTATTTCTACTTCTACCTTAATAACCAAGGTAGCCCACAGATTCTCTTGAGGTTCTCTCACAGGTTTCCTGACATTCTAACACTGGCTATGTGTTTTCTCTCTCTTCTGCTTCCTTTCTTTGTATTTATGTTGAGCCAGGCTATCTGAAGTGTTTGGGACTGCAGCAATCCAGCTGGTGACCTTTCCTAGACAGTGTTATAAGATGCTGTGCTTCTATTTATGCTAAAGATCAGTTTGACCCTGCATAGATGTATGTCCACCCAATCTCTAAGACGCAAACTTATCTTGTCCCTCCTCCGGCACAATTTTTCCTTTCACTTTTGACACTTAGACCCCCAAAAGCTGTGTTTCAGCTTTTTTTCCAGCTTTGCTCAAGTTTTTCATTTCTGTAACATAAACATCCACTACAAAATGGGAAATAGGCACCTCTTTAGGGAAACAGGCACCTATTTAAATGAAAAGTAAGAGTGTGTGTGTGCGTCGGGGTGGGGGGGAAGGGAGGGGTTTCTCTCTCAGTATAGATGGGTAAGGTACCATTAAAAGGTAAGGTAAGGTACCAAAAAAAGTTATTTGTTTCTGCTGTCTCTTCGTCTGTTAGCTATGGAGAACACATTTCCAAATAACATAGAAATGAATGGAGTCATATGTTGTTCAAGTATAACCAGGTCTATACCTCCCATTTCAGAAAGCTAAGATTTTGTCAGACAACTGCAAAAAACACTGATATGCTAAAAAAAAAAAAAAGTCTAGAAAATTTGGCACTATACAAGAGGCTAAACAAAAACAAAATAAAAAAACTAGTGAAAGTGACAAGCATTCATACTCTTTTTGATTTTAGTATTTTAGAACAAAACAGTGCAAAAAGAGAGCTAATAGCATGGTGATTTTTCACTAAACAAAGTAATAGGCTATGGACTGGTGGAGCTGAGAGTTTTATGAGAAAACATTTTAAGAAACAGACACAAGGAGCAAATTCAGAATAACTTTAAAATAGTTCAAGAAACAGCCCAAAGAGAAAATCAAGATAAAAGGAGCAGCAAATGTTTGCAAACAGCAATGATAGACACAATGTACAGAACCTTGAAAATGAAAGCATAGAGTTTTACTCAAATTTTAGTCTATAATTGAGGGAGCCATCTAAACTCAATAAGAGGTGGTGGCTCACAATCAGAACAGGAAATTTTTCATAGCCATAAGGCAGGTAAACTGAGCTGAAAGCCTGAGTGGGTTAGGGACACTAGAAAGAAAGCTAAGTCCAGCAGGAAACAGGAGACTCAGGCGTAAGGAGAGGAGGAGGAATAAGAAATTGTTGTGTTTTGAAGGTATGAATGGGAAATTTAAGTGATTCTTTTGGCAATGAGGTGCAAGAAAGGACAACATCAGGTTAGATCGTGTGCATTATCAGCAATAATCACATAGCAGATACTGCAGGCAGAGGGTGAGCCTAGGCTGAAGGTATGAGCCTTATGCAAAAGGTCAGTGTGAGCAGTGAGCTCACACTGTGAGTGTGAGCAAAGCTGATAAGAGAGGATGCTCAGGGAAAACATCATCTGAGACCAGACTGCTACAAGTTCTTGCACGTAACTCTGTGGGAGACAGTGGATCTACTGCATGCTTTGCTGTCAACAAATCAAGGGTGGAGAAACTCATGAAGCAACTCAGCTGCCTGGTCAGAGGTGTGTCCCGGGAGGAGAGTCCACCCTTCAGCTCTGAGGTGTGGGTGGGTGCAGGCCCAACCTAAGGCTTGGGCCACATACACTGCATTGCCCAAATACCAGGGATACCTCTGTGAATATAAAATAGTACTGGAGATATATTTAGGTACTTAAATTGCTCCTTATGTGTTTATACACTAAAACATATCTGAGAAGATAATTGCTTAGCTTTCATTTAGAAATTGTACTTCTGTATAACCAAAGTGTTTTACAACGAATGGTAAATAGCATTAACTACATGGCAAAAATAAAATTAGAACATGTATTTGGCCATGTTCATATAACAAGACAGGGCGAAAATGGCGTCTAAACCTCCAACCTCTTAATTCTCTTAAACTAAATGGTGACAAATCTGACACTAAGGTAATATATAAAAGCATTAATGCTGGAGATAAGCTTTTTCCAGAGGAGAAAACAAAAGGTGCACTAAAGGTGATTGCAGACCGAGTGGTCCTTCCTCATTATCTTTGAAAGGACAGGTAGGAAAAAAGATGGTGACAAAGGGAACAAGGATTATCTTAAATAGAGAAAGCACCCACCAAGAATGGAGCAGGAAAGATTAACATTGAGGAAGGGCAGGACAACAAAAGGAACTGAAAATAGCCCTTGAACAGCACTAAAGAGTTGAAGCTTGGGAGGGACAGAGACTATGACCTCCTCTATATATTATTTTGATATGAAAACACTGAACAGCTGGCCTCAAAGAAGTGCCTTAGCTGCAAACAAAACATGATGAGCACTCCTTGAATTGAAGATCTGTCAGATTAAGTAAGCACAGAAGGAAAGATGGGCACACAATAAGGAAGAAGAAAAATACTGGTTTTGTTCATGAAGAGGACCAAGCATGCACACACCATTACACCAGCAACTTACTTCCAGAGTGACCTCTCCATTTTTCCCTTGATGAGGTACTTCATAAGCCTCAATTTGCTGCTTTGTGAGTCTGGCTAGCTTCTCCGCAAGTTCCCGCCAACATTTGCCAAGCTTGACAGCTGAAGTCAAAATGACAGTGTCCTGGGTAAGACGTGCCACTAATCCCTGGCAGTCTATCTTCAGAAGTGCCTACAACAATCACATTTGTTAAGGTTCCTTCTCCAGTTAAATCGGTATAATTTGTTTTTATAGCACACTAATCTGCATTTATAAGTGGACAGAAAGACTTTTTGTTCTTTTTGCATTGAAAATATGCAACTGTTTGTATATTCCGCCCCCCCCCCCCAGAAGAGGGTTGCAAGTAGTTTCATAGGAAAAATACCCACAAGCTTAAGAAAAAAAGAAATAAGATGGCATTCAGCTCCTTCAGCATTCCAGTATCACATGTATCCTGCAAAACTCAAGGACCCTGAAGGAAAATTACTCTTCTCCAACAAAAATATTTGGAGTGTAAACTTTAGCTTCTTAAAATATGACATGAAACTTAGAAATGAAATTACAGCACAATTATACCAAGGTGCAGCCTGTAGTCCACTTTTTTTTTTTTTTAAAAAAAAGTTGGCCAGCACTTTTTGATTTACTCCTTCTGCAGAACTGCTGATGAAATGCTGACCAGTTTGCTGAACTGCAAGTAAAAACTGCCCCCACCACATGTGCTTCTAAGAACACATTAAAGTGGTTTCAGAAGTAAAGTGGTTTCCTGAAGTGAAATGCAGATATGTTGCATTCACCTTTCTTATTTGTTTGGACTAAAGCTAATTAAAAAAGAGGGAATTTTTTCCTCCAGAAAAAAAAAAAAAGTTCCACTGCAAATATTGACTTTTCAGTGAAAGATCAAGAGCCAAAACCAGACAATTTCCTTGTTTTTTAGAAACTGATTTTTAACATCAAATATTTCTGCAGAAATCAAACACTTGTGTGATTTAATTGAAAAAATATTTTTTCCATAAAAATCCTCATTACAAACAGTAGAACTGTTGATAGGCAAGACTTTTGTCTTGTGTAACTAACCAGAACACACTCAACACAGATCCCAAATCAGTAGTGCCTGTCTAGAATAAAATACTTGAGTCATCCTTCTATCAAAAAACAGAATATATAGCTTACAACGCCCAAACCCATACATTTTGGCAAAACAGAACCAAAGAAACTGTTTAGTTTACTTTTGCTCTGAGAATCAAAAACATATGAAATAAAAAGGGGGGGGGGAAACAGTAAACTATCCACAAGTGACAAGGATGATAGATAGATTTACAAAGCCAAAGCTCTATATTTGCATTTCACAGCCCAGAATCATATACATCTTAAGAACAAGCCAATTTTTTGGTCCAATTATGCCACACTTTTTGCCTGTTCTGTAATAAGTTAGCATTATATTAAATAAAAGTTTTAAGTTCCCCCTTTCCTTTCTTTTCCACCTATTTTTGTACAGAAACACAATGGCAGACCAAACTGTCTTCAATTTCTCCGTTGTACTTCATTCTTTTTCAGTTTTATTTCTGTGAGTTTAGCACATTTCTTAAGAACATTTAAGTGGTCACTACTGCCAATTTTTTTCTGAGTTCCTTTTGCTAAAATTGCTCTCAGGACTTTAAATAACATCGACTGCTTACAAGAAGCAAACCCTACCAATGGCTGCAATGCAGGGATAGCCAAAAGGCTATAAAAATGCTACAATGTGAGTTTTCCAAATATCATTTTCATAATACATTCGCTATACCTTTGTATGAGCAGCTTCATTCTTATCTGTCTCTAAATAGGGTAATATATTTTTCAGTCAGATCCAGTGGTAGTATTGAATAATCCTGAATTACAAAGCAATTTGCATGCAGATTCATGTGAAAATTTGTAGAAGAACATTGTAAAATATGATGGTTTAAAATGCAACCTATCATCTAATCAAGTCTAGAATAAACACTTCTTGATTCCCATGTCACAGTATTGAGTCATTTAGAAGCATTTGGGAGAAGAATGGTTTCCAAATCAGCCCTATGAAACTGTTCCAAAATTCTTGCAGTATTTTTTTTCAGAAGTAACTATATTGACTGTGATGTTGTCACATATGGACAGAAAATGTTGTCTTCAATAAACAGCTCAGATTTTCCTTCCATTTAATATAAAAAAGAATCTTAAATGCACAATTTATGGTAGAGAACCTAAACAAATAATGGAGCTCCATACTATGAGGTTAACTAGTTTAGATCAGGATGGCGAATTGCTTGGGGAAGCCATGATCATGACAAATGTTTCAATGCCACGTATATATATATATACACACACACATGTATACAAACATACATATAAAAAATGTTTAAATGGCTTTTTTTAATATATGTATACATATAATGTATATAAAAACAAAAAACTACTAAATAAGCAAGAGTCCCACAATTTAAGAAAGCTGCTTAGAATGAATATAAATATTTTTTCAAAAAGACACTGGATGCATTTTTCATCTATATACATCTACAGCTTATAGTAATGCATTCACATTTATCAACACTCCTACAGAGATAAAGGACCATATTTTGTTGCTCAGATATTACTACTGAGTAGTTTAAGATTCTTGGCAACACATTCCCATTCCCAATAGCCAGGCTAGTTTGTGCAATACTTACAACAATGAGTTCATAAAGAAATAGCCGTTTCTTTTTGTTAGCGTGGCAGTCTTCCTTCAGCCTCTTCACCACATGGGCAACTCTTTCCGATTCCTTATCGACATATTTCTCGTTAAAGTCATCCCATGACATATGTGAATATCCCAGCACTTCAGCCAAAGCTCTCCAATCATAAACACTCTCAGATACTGTAGATAAGACTACTGAGTAGATGTAAGTCAGTTTTTTAAATGGCAGCGCAATTTGTTCAACAAGATTCCTGGTTAGTAGCTCACTATCAGCAGTATCCATAGCTTGTTCCTTCGAAACGACTTTTACATTTTTACGGTGTACAAGACCAACCTTTCTCCTCAGAACTCCTACATACCATTCTTTTATTTTAGTCTGCCCAATAGCTTTTATTTTGTCTTCACCAAGAAGTGCTATTGTATCTCCTTTAAAATATTCTAGCAAATAGTCTATCTTACTTTGTCGTAACACAGTCTTCAAAGCCACTCCATAGGTGTTAATGTTTAAACATTTATCTTGAAACTTTGGATATTTAACTGTTGGTATTAATAGCAAAGGTGCAGACTTGATTTCTTTGCGTCTTTGTAAACATTTTGGTCTACTGACAATTCCACTTAATTTTGGAGCTGGATCAGGAGTCGTAACACAGAACTGCATCACTTGACCACTTTTTAAGTCTTCAATCTGAACAAGGAAGAGAAAGAAATGCATCTCCCTGGATCCCAGCATGGAAAACAGGAATTGCTGGCGGACCATTTCACCAGTTTTCAGTTGTTGTTCTTTAATACTTTTGCTTTGATTTTCCACCTTCACTTCAAAATCTGGATCACAGGATATCAAAGAAATGTTTAAATCTTGTGGCTTTTCAAGCAGAAGTGTGTGCTTTCCCCACAACTGAAACACAACAGGGGGCATATTTTTCCCACCCTTTTTAATATCACAAATGGTAAGTTTTCTTGGAATGTAGTTATGACCAAAGGCTGCAAAAACTGCTGTAAAAGATGGATGAATATATTTGGGACCATAAATTCCAACTGAGACAGTTCTATGAACATAGTCCCAGACAGTAGTGGCTGGAGGTTGGATTTTATTCGCTTGTACAGCGATCACTGTATACATCAAATGACTTAGGTCTGTTAGCTTCACTTGTATGGTATCTTCATAAAAGTAGCAGCTCTGTAACTTTTTAAAAGGCCCTTCTTTACTGTGACTGTAAAAGCACACAATATCAGTCATAACTTGGCTGAGAGGATCGTTCTTCACTTTAGCTGCACCTTTCACTTCTAGAAAAATGGCTTCCCTTGTGTTGAGGTTGCTCAATGTAATTTCTATTAAAGGACTTACAGTGATAGACAGTTCGTTGTTAAGTGATGATGGAGGGTTAAGAATGGCCTTTAAACCAACTTCTTGGAATTCTCCAGGTACCACATGGCCCACTGGAATGTGAACATTGATGTCAGAGTCAGGAAGTTGTACGGATCCCCCTTCATGATTCAGTTTACCAACTATATGAACGTCTGTAGCTTGTGTTTGTGCCCATCCAGGACTTTGACTCCTTGCTTCTAAATCTAGACAAGAGCGAGTTAGCTGTCGGTGACTCAGCCAAGCCATCTTGTAGGCTTCACGGTCATTTTGAAGCCACACTGTATCTGCTGCTAGAGGTTTTTGAGGCGCTGTCTTGTGAGGATTAAGTCTTCGGTTATCAATAATATCCAGGAAGTCAGAGATACTCTTAGATCGTCCAGATCTTCTCGATGAAGTCTTTCTCAGAAGACAATCAATATCTAGCTCATCACCTGAGGAAGCCAGAGACTCCCTGTTGCTAGAAACTCTGGAGAACAAATAGGGGTTTTCTTTTAGGACAGAAAGGTATTTGCTATTTTCATTTCTATTTGAAGCAGCTATGTCATATATGAAAGGATTGGATGCTGACAGTTCGTTCCAGAAAGGATTGGTCTTTGAAATAGCGTGGACATGTTCCAATACATCAGAACCATCAATATTCAAATCCAATTTACTTTTACAGTCATCTGTTTGAAAGAGAAAACAAAAGTATTTCTTAAAGCACTTTTTTTTTTTTTTTAAAATAGCTGAGGACAATGAGACATTACATTACATTCACTTAGAGGTGAAAAATCTGTTAAACTGAGTAACTGGTGACTAAATTTAATCTACTAAAATGCACGTAGGTCAAGTTGTTACAGGCCTTTTAAAAACTTGAAGAATTTTATAAGAGCATCAATAATCAAATTCTAAGTAGCATTTAAGAATTTACAGATTACAGAGTTTTAACAAATTAGCTTTATACTTTTTAAGGCATCTTCTACAAGGTCTGATCGTTAACTCTTACAATTGTTAATGAGCTTTGAGTATGCTAAGGTCCCATTTGGTTTAAATCCTTACATTACGGTAATCTCTGGCCTCTGATGAAAGGCCATGGATATTTTTGATATGGCCTACATCTGTGCAAGAATTAGAGCTTCCCCCCACCCCACCCCAAGCTCTCTAGTCTGTGTAGCCACTCCATGTAAATGCATTATTCAGGGTTCCTTTTCATGCTAGTATGCTAGTGCACATTACAATTTATTTCAACGTGAGTGGAATATGTTATACCTACTTCCAAAAAAGTCTGGCTGGTGTAGCTTATGAATTCTTACACTGCCTGAAATTCAGAAAGAAATGTTCAAGTGCCCTAGTTTTCCTAGGATTCTTTTTTTTTTTTTAAACAAATAAATAGGAATGCAAAATACTGCCTATTTGCAGTAATGCCTATTTGCAGTAATGCCTATTTGCACTATGAATTATTTTTTCCAAAGGCCAACTTGTATATTTTATATTAATAACTGTTTGCAAATCCTGGTTTAATAGATTAATCTTAAGACTCAATTCCTGCACTGAATAGCATGCCTGCAACTCTTTACCCAAAGGGTTTCTACCACTTCAGTTTCATGTTGTTACACAGTGCTTTATACTATCTATTCCTTTTACATCCTTGTAAAGGATTTTAATTTTAGAAGGAAAATTCAGCATTCATTTTTTTCAGCATACCTGTGCCTTTGTTACTATCTTTCCATCCCCAAGTCACTAAATATCACTCAGTCACAAGAATGACTGTGCATTCAGCCAAAAATATTGAAACCATTTAGTTCATTTTTAATTTCTAATTTGTCACGAATTGTGATCAAGAGCCAAAACCGTGAAATTTTTCCGTAGTTCCAGAAAAATTCCAATTTGGAAGAACCCAAGTGGAATTTATCAGATTCCCAGCCACCCATCTGGAAGGCTCTGGAGTCGTCTCGACAACAACCTTCCAGGTCAGCTGCCAGAGAGGATCAGAGCCCGGGCACCCTGCCCTCTGCCTTTCTGGCAGCTGGGGTTGGCCAGATGCCTGGCAGACAGGGCTGGGTTGCTCAAGCTCCAGCTGAAAAGGGCCATAGCCTCTGCCTGCAAGCCAAAAAGCCCTCTCTATATTGTGGTGCTTTAAATTTCCCAGTGGAAAAGGAGAATCTTTTTTTTAAATTAAAATTAAATGAATCCAAAAAGACTATTTTTCTGAAGGGTATATTTCTTTACAAAAAGAACCTGAAAAAAAAGAAGTTTGGAAGAGCCCAAGTCATCAGACAGGGCACTCTCATGCCAGCTTCCAGCACATGCAATGATGGGTTGCAGTAGCTTAGTAAAGAAATAATTGCCGCTTGCACAGCAAGTGCCAGGCCCTCCGTTAGTCAAATCTGCTACTGTACAAAAAAATAAGAGAATGTCTGCCTTATGAAGAGGAACATTTTCTTAATAAAATGTTCTTAATGTAGGGGGTAGAATAGCAATGCAGTTAATGCAACTTTAACCTTAGCTTTAGTAGTTTGGCTAAGAACTTGTTCTGAAACCCTTATAAACATACCTATACCATGGGCATCGTAGATGGTGCCAGGGACTAGCTTGTGCAAAACACAAGCTATACTAAAGAACTGACATTCAGTGGTTTCAGTGGTTTACAGAATATCTGTAGCTCTTAATGCTACTGAGAATTCTCCATAAGTACAGACTTTAACTGTAAACCTGAGTAAATAAAACAGTAGAGCAGGCATACTGTGGCTGGATGAAGATGTTTGGTTATCCATGTCAATCAAAGTTCCTTCTGATCTGCTCCGTGGAATCTCTCCATCATGTAGGGAAGCTATTTCACTGCTGGAAATATTTTCCTCCTAGGAAACAGTTAAGGTACAGTATATTAGTAAGAAATGCAGTTTGAAAAAGGAGACACTAGAAGGATAAAGGAGCTTTGTTTCTGCAGTGTGACACAAGTGAAGAATCTTACAAATGAAGTGGTGGCTTATTAGTAATTTTATGAAAAGTGCTCAAGAGCACCACAGTCCACTGTGAATCTTACTATCTAGCTTGGGGCAAAAACCACAGCCACAGTACAATACAGTACCCCAAAGAAGTTCCACAATTAAGTGTCTTGCATCTGGAGCAGAGACAATAGCACAATAACTCGCATTCAGAATATTTTGAATGAAAACAGAGGCTCAATAAGTGTCTAATTCCTGTTTTGAAATAAGGAATAAGAACATTAAAGAGGAAGACCTAAATCTGTTCCTTCCTCTGACAGCTGAAAATAACATTTGTAACCCTTTCTGCTATATTATTCTTTATTTGCTCTTCCCTATGTGAACATCATGTTGGATCATCTTTTTGGTGACTACCCTTCTACAAGACCCATGCCAGCACAGAAATAACCCAAGAAAGGACATTCGGACATCCGCTCCCTTATTTCAGCTATAATAAACTCACTTCGTTCTTTGAGGCAGTCTGCACATGGACTGGACTGCCCATGGTGCAGGGTGGCAAGCCAGGTGCTGTGGTTGACAGAAACATAGCTAGAAGCAAACCTATTGCAATGGCAAAACAAGAGTGTCAAGGTACCCCTGCCTACTGCTTCTTTGAGCTGCTCAGGAAGAAGAGTTGCAGATCCACACAACTTGGAAGGAGCACTGGATGCCTTACGTGCCAAAGCTACTGTGTCCCACAGACAGAAGCCGGAGGAAGGACAATCTTTTAGACTTCTCGACAAAGAAGTTCAGATGAATTGGGCCTGATTTTGCTGTATCTATAAGAAAAGGGTATTTTCATTTACAATTTTAATAGGTAAGTTTTTTAAAAGAGGAAGGCATACCTCATATCAAAGCATTACTGAATGAGAAACTGGAAGCTGGCTGACTCAATTCCCATTGCATGTATTGCAATGGTTTAAATATATAAATTCCCACCCCTCCCCCATTTCAAGTGTAAATTAGTACTTTGTTTGTACCACCATATGTTACCTTCAGCTAATGGCAATTTGCTCTTACAATGATCTGCACACAGGCAAGGGAGCAAGACTTATGCTAGGCCTGACAACTACTCGGCACCTCTTCAGTCACAGTGTAGCAAGGACTTTCAGATTCCTTAACTATAACTGATATTCAAAATCTACTAGATTTATTCAGGGCATGACTATTGATGAACAGATGCATCCATCAGCAGGTGTAATATATTTGACTTCAGTGGAACTAATGCTTTTCTAAGTGAAGGAAGTAGAATTTGTCTAAAATGTGGGCTGAGGTTTAGATCTGTTGATCTTGTGTTTAGACTTATTTCTGAGACTATCATCTGGGTAGAGTATTTATATATTTTGAAGTATCAGCTGAAGTGAGCTAGGCAGGCTGTCTGCATTTATAGACATTATTATAAGACAGAGACTGCTTGAACTCCATTAAAAGAAAAAAAAAAAAAAAAAAAAGAAGTCATGTAGTTTTTGCGACCATCTCTCACAGCTACAACCAAGGGATTTTCATACTAGAGTCCACAATTCTCAAAACTGCTAAGCATTTATTTCAACTGTGGACAACAAAATAAACAAGTCACACACTTATTTTTCTCAGAATGGGTATTTTTTTAATCCTCCTCCACTTGAATGCCAACAGTATCTTCTCTAAGAAGCACTTCTACCAGAAATCTCAGATTTTAGCTTTAAGAGTCCTGATTCCACATGATAAGGGAAAGTTAGCCTCCAGGAGTCCTCGTGTTCTGTTATTAATGTCTCACCAGAACCAAACTGGATTGCAAAATGCTTCTTTAATCAAAGATGTAATTTCAAGATCTGATGTTCCGTACCCACATAAAAGTAAAACTCTACTTTCTAATTATAAAACACAGTGTCTTTGATAATATGTATGTATTCCTTTCAGACAATTAAGTCTTACTACATTGCTGTATCTCAAAGTGCTGCAAAACCA
The DNA here is from genome assembly GCA_035222435.1 of Microcambeva ribeirae. Lineage (NCBI taxonomy): Eukaryota > Metazoa > Chordata > Actinopteri > Siluriformes > Trichomycteridae > Microcambeva > Microcambeva ribeirae. The sequence goes on along the minus strand of JAYECN010159006.1, from coordinate 7,259 downwards.
GAATACATCATACACGCATGCAAAATCCTTAGCTCAAGCTTCCTTTTTCACTTTACACTTTAACATGTGTGAGATTATTTATAGCCTAATTCTCAATAAGCGCATGAAAAGATTTGCATGGAACACTCAAGCAATGCAAGTTCACCTTTTAAAATATTATCACACTCATTGCTGACACTGATGTTGGATATTAATGTTGATATTAATTTAAGAATGGTTCTTTTATATAGAAAATGACAGGACAAAAAAATCACTAAAGCACAAGTATTCAAAGACTATATGAAGTCAGGTGCAATAAGCTAGGATGAGGAAACAGCACAGGTAGATGCACGCAGGATAAAACAAGAAACCAGAGGAAAAAGTCTCTGCAGACAGTGGGAGTATATTGACAGAGGCACAGCAGCAGCATTGCATACAAAAGTTCTATAAATGCAAAGAATCTATGCAAACAGAATAAGCTATTTCCTAAAAATTCCCTTTGGGAGCCCAATAAAACTTTCACTACTATTCTGGCACAAAGATAGAAACGTCAGTAGTGAAGTGGAAAACACCTTCAAAAATAAAGCACTTCTCTCTCGAGAAAGTATTCCATGATATAAGAGCATACTGAGGGACCCCCAGTGATTCAAGTATGTCCACAGGCCAGCCAGGAAGAGGAGGAAAGAGATGTAAATATTCCTGTACAGAAGATGACCACTTTTGGTCTGAAGGACAAGGAAATGCTGAGGAGGAGCTGCATGTATGCCATCATGTACCAGGCTGTGTGCACCCTGAAGGAAGCTGCATGATGTGATACAGGAGTCAAGTTACCTCCATCTCTCCAGCCTCGGTGCTAGAAACACAGCCCTAGAGCCTTTGTATGATATTGGTAAATTAAGAAAGCCTTGAGCTTTCTCCCTCTCCAGGGCAAAAAGCTGCAGTACATTAGCATCTCAGCCAAGACTTTTGATGGGACAATCCTACTGAGTAGAAAATTACCTGAAAAAATCTGGAAGTATGATCTTCCCAAAGAGAGAAGAGATGAATGCATATGGCATATATAGCCATACTGATTAGGAGCAAAAGGAAAGTATGAAACTCTCTCGTGACAAAAAGAGGAAGTCATGCATAGGAGAAAACAGGAGCTAAATTTTCCATTTGTTGTAGTTACTGAGTAAGATGTAAGCTGACAAATGCTTAATGGTGCAAAGAATAATTTGACCAGGAGCAAGCCAGTTCACAGTGAGAGCTGAGCAGAAAATGAAGAAGTTGGACAGAGATCAGACATGGAGTGACCAGTGAGTGAACCTGAGTGACTGCTGAGAGATGTGGCATCTTTCCTGTACGAGGGCAAGGAGTATTTTACTACATTATCTGCCTGGAGTCTGTTGTTCAACCCATAAGAAAAAGGTGGGGAGGGAAGAAGAGGAGGATCAGGACTCAGAATAGTTCTGGCAGGCATGTTGCAACAGGGCTTGCTCAGAGGAGAAAAATGCACTAAGGTAGGGGAATAGCTCAGGTAGAAAGTTCAATGCTTCAAAGACAGATGTGCTGCGAATAGCTATTTTGCTGCACACAGTACCTCTAGAACTCTTTCCAAGTCCTTTTAAAACTGAAGAGCACTTTTTTTTTTCTTCAGAGTTTCTACCAAAGAAAACACATCCTGCTGTGCTTAAAATAGTGGTGACGAAGGATGAGGGGGAAAAAAACGCCCAAAAGCACACACTTCCCCACTGCCTCTGCCCTCAAAAATGAGGGAACACATTCCTCTGTGGTTTTGAAGTATCAACATCCTAGAACAAGACACTAGCATTTGCCTTTCATTCAACTTTAACCTGGCTTGGCCTTCTGTCAAAAGGCAGGTTTGTTAGCAGCACAGCTCTCCTGAAGCTCACGTATTGCTGTGTATACCAAACACTGATCATGCTGTTCACCTATCACATTATTCACAGCAATTCCCACCCTTTGTACCCAGGGAGTGAAACTCAGATATTTGCAGAGACAAGACACGCAACACAAGCAGATGATGTGTTTTGGGCCCTCAGGCTCACTTTTAGCTGTGGTGGAGAAAGATGACTTGCTAGTTATACAGGTTTGGTTATTTATGAAGTTTAATAAATTCCCCATTAAATCTGAAAATGTCAGCAGGGAGAAGTAGCACAAAAGCATAAGGTTCTATCCATCAGGATGCTAAATACAGTGTTCTTGGCCTGACCATGGTTTAAACTGAACATCAGTAGATCTAAAACCCTGTCTGTTCTCAGCAAATAAACATACTCCTAACTAAACATAAGTTAAATTAATGCATCACCTTTTACCAGTCACATGGCACCTGTAGCCTGAAACCGCTTTACACAGGTTCAGTACAGAATTTACTAGTCTCCGGTTACAGGGATGACCTGCCCTACTATGGCAAGTGGTAGCATATGATAGCAAAGAAAACCTTCTTTGGAATGGTAAAGTCTGACTTACTCTCCTAGGCTGGTGTATATTAGAGATTTAAGGAATTGCAGTTGCCACTTTGAACTTAGAAATAGATTTTAGTGCTCAAACCGGAAAAAAATTTGAACCCTCTATTACTTGCTTTATCACTACTCAGAAGCAACTTCAGTGTTTTGGTGTTATATGTCACTTTATCTATATACTAACAGCAAAGCACCTCGAATGGATACTTCTACTAATTTATTCAAGAGTAGCTGGCAAGCTTGATGCATACTTTTTCAGAACTTCAGGAAAAGTATCAGGCAGTGAAAAGTCAGAGCTATTCATGCTTCCCCAAACCAGGGATTTATGCATTCTGCAGACTGAACATATACCTGCCCTACTGCTTGTAGCCAGTTTAATTGCTGCTTATAATACCTAATTTCAGTTACTTTTGAAGGTTATAGCTAGTAGTCTCAGCACAGCAAAAATGGTCCTGGAACTGAGTCAGCCTGTCAGTAGTTTTCCACAACTTCAGAGATGGCTTTTGTAGCCTCTACTCAGCTTTGCAGTATCCAGATGTTCCCAAACTAGTTGCTTTACCATAGATACTCTCTCTGCAAGGCAAGGCAAGTATCCTTTCCTTGATTTTAAAGGGTCCACACTTCAAAAATTGCTTTTGTAAGCATAAGGGTTAGATCATTTATTTTCAATTACACTTTTACATTTTGAAATATTACTGTGGAGAAGCCTCAAGAAGGTGTAGTTAAGTTTTGATGTTATCTTTCAGGTTAACTACAATTCTGAAATACTCCATACTGGTAAAATATTGGTTTCTCTTTGATTTTAGAGAAAGAAATACATTGCCTTTTAAACATTTACGTGGTGGTAAAAGTGGTAGTAACAAATGAATTAAAGGGAATCAATTTGTGTTATTATTCTAATATTAGGGTTTTTTTTTTTTCCCCCCCCTTCTCTGGATAGAAAAATAAACTTAGCAAGTTTATCATTTTTCTACAATCCTGATTTGTTTTCTACAATCCCTCTACAAAAGTTTTAAACCACAATAGTCCTTAAAAATCCCACAATGCTATTTTCACTTGTTTGTATCTAAATATACATACTTTGTAAGCACAGTTAGCTTCTTTACTTTTGGAAGTCTTATGAGAAGATTTTTGGCTCCTTCGCAGTGAAGAAAATATTACAAGTTCATCTTAACTCTGATCCCAGAATTAGCCCCTCAAAACTGATGTTGAAAGCACTCAGTCAAAGTGTCTGCTAGCTATTTGCATCCTTGTGAACTATATCTTCTATGTGATCATGGATTTATAAGTGCAAGATGCCTCCAAGGTAGCCAAATATTAATTAAGATTTGAAGGTATGGGCTATAGGTAAAATGTTTATGTGAGTTGACAAGATCACAGGAGGAATATTCTATTTATTATTTCACTGCTCCCATTTTTTAGAATTTTCCTCATAGAGGTCAATGGAGATAAAAATCTTAGACACCTGCACATTAGCCCAGTTTCGACAGCACTCCCAGTGCTGCATAGTATTATTGTCTTCTCAGGAAGAGGCTCATTTGAGTCTATCAATGCCAAAAGTCAGCTTTGCAGAGGGGAAGACAGAAGCTGTGATCTTTGAGTACAGAAATGGTGTGTGCATGTATGTATATGCATGTGTGAGTGTGTGTATGTGTGAGTGAGTGTGTGTGTGCGCACTGTAGGAGGAGAAATAGCGATAACACTAGCCTTGGTGAATGACCTGCAATCTTATGGCTGACTTAAAGGGAAAAGTCATTTTCTAGAAACAAAAGTCTCTGCAGGTCTCAGACTCAAGCAGGGGGAGGAGGGGAGAGTGGGAAATAGAAGCTTTTGTGCCAAATACTGGATCTCTGGATCCTGTAAGTAACTTACATAACTGTAAGAAGTGTTAGAGTATATGTAAAATAGTATATTCACTAGTCACACAGTCAAAAAGGATGATGGTTCCTGAATAGCCAGTCACAAATCCAAGGAAATTAAAGAATGGGTCCTTCATCAGAAACTGACGCTTGTATACTTTGAGCTACATGTTTCATGAAAGTAATTACATTAATTGCTCAGCACAGACAAGTGAAAAAATCCTCTAGACTTTTAGTGTTAAAGTATGCCAGCTGCTCCAGTGATGCAATAAGAAAAGTTCTACAGAAGTGATGCTCATGGCATTAGGGCAAAGCAGAAAGGAACATGGAACTCGCCTGCAGAGAAAATCCACTGCTTTCATCATTCTCAGCTCTTAAGATATTAACATTAAAAAAAAATTAATGTGACTTGAATTATAAGCATCTGTACCACTTGATAAATTGCAAAGATGTTCCATTCTTTCCTAGTCTAACCTAATATCAATTATATAACAAAACAATGTTAGGCCAAAACATCAAGACCTAAACTTGAACTTTCTATTGTGAAACCAGATTGCCTGTCCCATCTGTCTGAGTACTTTTGGAGAGCTGCAGATCAAAAATGTATGGACAAACCATGCAGTGAATTTTGGAGTAAATCTAGCCCAATACTCTGGCATGTGCAACATGCCTTTACTCTTCCGGTGTTCTGGTTTCAGGATTTTGAAGTGAATGCCAAGGGAAAAGATTTAGATGGTATTGCAGTGGACTGGTTTTTTTTCAGTGAGAGGAGACTAGAATGAGGCTCTTTTTGCAGGTTTGAGTGGCATCTGCTCCAGTAGAAAGGGGGGGGGGGGGGGGGAAACAGAAAGGATGGGCTGTCAGGTGACCCTCTTTCTATGGAACCACTTTTTGGTTTGGTGGTTATTAGCTTTTGAAAAAACAAGTCAACACAGCTATAATAATGCAGTATTTGTTTTGCAGAGCTTAACTTGTCAAACAAGCTTCTCAAGAATATATAAAAAAGCCAAAAAGAAATAACAGTTGACTGGGGCATGAGCTGGGGGTGGAAGAGAATGGGGTGCATATCTAAAGTCAGTCACTTGTTCCATCTCTCCTAGGAAATATACTCGCAGACACCCTTCTTGGGAAAACACCTCCATTAAAAAAGCAGGAAGAAATTAGGTCTTTTGGCTCAAGGACTGTTTCGGTTGTTATTTGCGGTTAGTTTAGAGAGTTAATAACCTTAAGTGCAATAATTCTTCAGAGCATCCACACATTATGTTTTGCTCTACTCGACTGACCGCACAACAGGCACAGTGGCTAGGCTACAGCACAAATAGTACATTTGATGGATTGTAATAATGTTATCAAGAAAAGAAAGATGCCTGTTTTTCATGTATTGATCTGTTTTGACTGAAGAGCTTGTTTAATAGACCTTGGCACTTTGGCAACAAATACACTGAAGAGAATATCAAAATGAGAGTCTTAATCACAGTGACACTTGCCAAGCTACTTCACACATTTTGTGGGTTTTTTGTTTGTTTGTTTGTTTTCTCTTCTCTCTCTCCCCCACACACAAATTAGAGTCCTCAAAGTTTGGTTGAACTCAGACTGAGCTGCCTTCTAATTTAGAAGATTTGAAGTCTATTGGTAATAACAGGATGAGCTCTCTATTAAGGTACAAAATCTAATATTTTCAGGGTTTTTTGACATTATTTGCTAAAACTAATTTTGAAGGGTAGAGGGAGGGAGATTTATAAAAATGTATATGTACCAGAAAAGCAAAAGCAAATTTTGTATTTCTCTCTCTCTCCATTGACATAATAGTTACACATGTCCTTTATAAGGGGAGAGCCTCTTATTTCTATCAAGTGAAATTTATGTTTAAACGGGCAGTTTTTCTGCTGAAAAAGGATATTTGATTCTCTGATTTTCTGTCAAATAAATTTTACTAGCAATGCTGTGGATAAGTTGCATTTCCACTGAAGTATTGACTGTCATATCAACTCTAGATTGCTGATTACCTCACAGCAAAAGTGAATAAAAAAATTGTCATATCCCACTTAATAACCTGTTCCTGATCACAGTAGACTACATACTTCAGATGAGAAAGTAAGAAGTCCTGCATATGAAAATAGAGAAAGAGTTGCCTCTAATGATGCTGGCAGTTTTATAACATTAAACAGAATTTATTCTATTTCTTTTTAAAAATCTGTAGTCCTCATTATCTATGTAGGTGTTCCTCTAACAGAACTCAAGCTGAAGCTCAAGTTCCTCCAAACTTTCAAGTCCTTATGTGCCTTAGTTTCTGAATCTTTTTGCCGTCCACATTCATTGATTGAAATTCTTATCCTTGCATGTTTAGAAAAGAGAACATTCACCTTTGTTCCTGTGTGTTTAGCAGGATAAGCAGAAAGATATGTCCCATCGTGTCCATTACTTGTGACCAAGGCGTGGGTTTAAAGAGAGGAAAGTGGTAAGGGTACGCATTGCATGGGGTTGTCATTCCCTTCTCCTACTCCAGATCTTATCTGCTCTTAGTTTGTCCACAGCACCTCAATGCCAAAAATCTTCCCAAAAGAGTCCTCCCCCAGTGAACCATACCCTCAGCCTGGATGCAGTACCTCTATGGAAAACTAATGTAGTTTCCCTGGTTAGAAGCCTGTTCTAGTGCTATGGAAAGTGTTATTACCTAGTGAAAGTGAAAGCATTTTAAGATGTGTGTTACATTTTCCCACTTCCCTGCAAGGCAAGGAGGCAGAAACCATTCCTAAAGTTCTTAGTAGCCCAGCTGTCCGACCTGCAAAATTGTCCAGTGAACTGCTCATCAGAGAAATCAGAAATCTCCTATATTAGCCCAGGCATCCTTATACTCCTGATTTTAATCACCTAATGTCTCTATTCACCCCTGAAAGAATCAGCACAGCTTCAGCACTTTTTTTTTTTTTTTAAAAAAAAAAAAAAAAAAAAAAAC
>JAYECN010158898.1:0-26693 GCA_035222435.1 Microcambeva ribeirae | reverse complement strand
CACTGGCCACAGGCCTCCAACTAGACTCAGCCCCATTTATCACCACCCTCTGGGCTCTGCCATCCAGCCAGTCCTCATTCCACCTCACTGTCCACTTGTCCAGTCCGCGCTTCTGGATCTTTCCTATGAGGATGTAACGGGGGACTGTGTCAAAAGCCTTGCTGAAGTCAAGGTAGACAACATCCATGGCTCTCCTATGATCCATCCAGCCAGTCACCTCATCGTAGAAGGCCATCAGGTTTGTCAAACATGACTTCCCCTTTGTGAATCCATGTTGACTACTCCTGATCACCTTCTTTTCCTTGACATACCTGGAGATGGTCTCCAGGATGAGCTACTCCATCACCTTTCCAGAGATGGAGGGGAGACTGACTGGCCTATAGTTTCCTGTTTCCTCCCTCTTGTCCTTTTTGAAGGCTGGAGCGACATTGGCTTTCTTCCAGTCCTTTGGCACCTTCCCCACCTCCATGACCTCTCAAAGTTTGTTTTTATTCAATGCTTATTAAACAGCATCTCTGCATTTTTAAAATACTTTGATATGCAGAGTGAACTACTCCACATAACAATATAATGAAGCACTCAGGACACCAAATTTACTAAGGAGTTCAAAAACTTGACTGTGAAGTACATTTGGAATTTCTAGAAATCAAAAATATATTCCAATAAAGAGGAAAAAATGCAAATTCTTTTTACAATCAACAGCTAACAACAAGTTAAACTAGCGCTCCAAAAATACTGTGGATCTGCAAAATATATGGGGAAAACAAAACAAAACAGAAGACATGGGTGTTGTGCTTAAATACCAATTTCTTAGAGCAGGAATTATTTCTTACTTTCTTTTTCCAGCATTTAGAATAAGGGATTCAATCTATTCAGTTGCAGCTATTTCCTATTACAATACAAGAAACAAATGCAATGTGGAAATAATCCAATCATTCCAGTCTTAGTTTTTTAAATCAATTAAACTAGGCATATTCTGTGTACTGTCTTTGATATCATATTTCAGAAAACATCCATTAATTAACACTAGGGAATTATAAAAAAATACTTAAGGGAACTATTTTCCCTCAGACATCCCTCCAAAAAAATATTCTATTTAATTAAAAATAATTTCTGTATGTGTTAACTATATCCATTTTTAAATATTATGCATCATTAAAATCTCATTAAAATTTCTATACAACGTCAAATAATGATATAATAAAACATAACATGCTAACTTAACCATCTACAAGCTCCTACTGAAGTGTCTTGTGATAAGCTCCCTCTACAATCATGTGAAGTAAAATGAGCATCTGTCAAAAGTAATTCTTCCAATCTAATAAAGAATGGTTTAGACAGATGAAATGAATCCAGTCTCTACAGCAGCCTATTTTCTCTAGTAACCCAGAGGGCATAAAGTAACCAATTTCAGCTGATCTATTTAGTTTGCAGATGTCCAAAGTCAGGCAAAATGTTTACACTTACATACAGACAGAATTCAAGCCTGAATTTAACACTCATTTGATAACTATGTATAAAAAAAAAAAAAAAAAAATCTTCATTAAAAGGCCCTTTAATATGGTTAGTATTACTTTGACTAGTGGAAGTTGCTAAAACAGTCTTCAAAATAAAATATTCAACTATCTAAAGGTTACTGAAACAAGATTCTCACGATGGAGGCATTAATAAAAACTAAACTGTTTCAGATGAGAAATAGAGGAAAAGCAAAGCTTTAGGAGTCTAGGAGTCAAGCTTTGGTATGTTGATTTAATCTTAGAAATAATAGAGTTTTTACAACATTTTCTAAGAAATGTGAAGGAATATGTATACAAGAGATGGGAATTTTACTATAGTTTCAGTAAAGCTTTTTTTTTTTTTATCTTTGTAATTGCATACATGTGTTATATGCATTATTTATATTTATATACATATATTTATTTTACCTCAGACACTACTATGTCCACAAAACATGTTTAACTTCAACGATCAGTGATCAATGCAATTTCATAGAAAGATATGCAGTATCTGTACAGGTTTCTTAGTAAATCTCTTGTTTGGTTCTTCTCTTGCTTCAAAAATCTGATCAAAATTTTGCTGCCTAATCCAAATGTTATACAAAACAAATGTGGAAAAGAATCAATAGTGGTTTGTTTGTTTTTTAATATATAAATTGTATTGTCTGTTTGCTGGAAGCTAAGCCATTTCTTATGCTTTTAATTGCTTCTCAAAAACTAATTACAGTTATTCAGTTGTTAAAGAAATAAAAAACTCTTCTGCGTTAAGAAAATCCCTATTCATGATTTACAAACTTTTGGTCAGTAATAGCAGTTAAGCTGATAAAGATGCAACCATAACACCTAGGGGTGTAAGGGAGAAGTTATAATGAACTATTTTTTGACAATATTAAAAAATAAATATTACCAAGTAAGATAAGTATCTTATGGCTCAGAATAAATAACCAATGACAGTAAATTTCCAGAAAAAGCTGTTGAAGCTCTCTACTTACACATATAACACTGTTCTTGTATCACCAACTTTCCCAGCATCTCCGACTGTAAGGGTATCATAGCCTCTTTCCAGTTCAAACTCTTCAAAAGCAAGCTTTATGACCTATTAAAATGAAATGTTAGTTATTTTAAAACATAGACGCAGGTTACCTGATCTGTTGTATCCAAAGTAATTGGATATAAGCCATAATGGAAAAATTAAAATTAATGACACAGTTAAGCATCTAGAAAATGTCACACAAAAAGTTTCTTCATAAAAAAAAAAAAAAAAAGGATGTGAAGAAATCTTAGTTACTATTAAATAAAATCTTGCTGTGTAATTTTCAACTAATGACTACTCTATGCTAATACATTTCATCATCACACTCAGGAAAGGATGTTGCAAATATACAAATGGTTTGGAGTTAAAAATTCTCACTTGATTTCTTTTAATATGACTCATAAAAATCAATTTTTACCACATAAGCATTAAGTATTTAGTCTACTGCTCCTTCTTCTACCATAGGAGAGAAACAGGCACACAGATCACAAATCCCATTGCCTGTTTTAAGACAGTCAGCTTTAAATTCAGTTTCCCTTTTTCACTGACTATATGGGAAGACTGGATGACCTATTTCAGACTAATGCTATATAAATTTTACATAAAATTAGTTCCACTGTAGATGAAGCTGATTACCCTTAAGATAGCTTTTCAAGGTTTGTTAGAAGCAGGGGAATAGGGTTATTTATTTATTTTTGAGAAAGAATGTAAGATATTTTTGTGTGGATATACATATGAACAGAATGTGGGAAATACTTAAGAATCACTGTCAGCAAAAACAATATACGCACCTGTAGGTAAATAATATTATGTATATACTGAAAAAAAGTAAAATACAAAACTAGACACTTCTTCAGATTCAATGTTGTTTTACAATTTATAATGTTGTTTTACAATTTAATAAACAATAGTATTAGTCTGTCATCATTAAGTAAGTTTACTTACTTAAACTGATTTGAAAAAAAATCTTTACAAAAAAAGGCAAAAAAAAAATTTCTAAACCTATTATGTTTGTTTCTGGATGGCCAACTGTACTTCTCACAGAAGAATGATCCTGTTTCTTTTCTTAAATGCATGAGAGATTATGGTCTCTCTTAAGCAATTCAGAAAGATTACTTATGTTTGGATTCAGAGACTCTGGTAAATAAAAGAAGCTTAAAAATATGAGGTATGTATGGAGCTGTCTAATGGGAGCTTTGCAAGTGAATTTTCTGTCATAATTACTTTTGCGTTTATCTTGGACACTTCCCCACATTATACTTCTGCCGGCAGAATTGCTATAGAAAATAACGAAGGAAGACATCAACAGCACAAGAGTTGTACTAACACATTTCAGTATCGAAAGGAGAAAAAAGCTCTTGGGATCCACATTTTGTAAAGTCAAGCAACCAACAAACATTTTTTTTTTTCCATTTTCTACTATGAAACAATGGTTTTCTATTGCCTCAAAGCCTCTGAAAGGTAAACTGTCTTTCACAGTAGTATGTTTTCTACCTTGGTATAGGTACAACTGCAATTAATGAGACACAAAATGAATAAATCATGACTCACAGACTGAAATATTCTTTCTTCAAGGAGACAAATATAAAGTTTAGGCAAAAAAAAAGGGGGGGGGAGCAGTACAGAGAGTTGCTATGCAAAGTTTCCATTCCTTCATTTTTTGTTGAGGGACAGAATATTTACAGAAAATGTTTGGATTATTATTTTTTATTCTGAAGAAGTTATTGAAGGCTTTTGGGTTCTATTTAAAAAAAGATAAAGATAATTATGAACAGAAAGTTGTTCGTTTTTCAGCACTGTATATTGATTTAAGGTTGTCATTCTCAGCAACTTACTCTAACAACTACTAATAATTTGAAAATGATCTTAACAAGCAACCACGCTTGAGGCAAATTAAGAGGCAAGCAATAATAAGTAATAAATAAACTAGTAAGAGGCAAGCAATAATAAATGAAAATGGTGCTGTTGTTTTTCTTAAAAGCAACAAAAAAAAAAAAAAAAAAAAGTACAACACCTCCAAGAATCACAAAATACTCATTTTCAAATCCTAAAGTTAAATCAATGCTAGAAGAGCATTCCGGCCTCCCACCGCTCCTCTTGTTATTTGTTAAAATGTAGTGTAACACAACATGGAAGCTAGTTGAAGTACCATAAAAGGTAACAGATTTAATTTACTAGAAATACATATATTTTCAGAGTTCAATTACTATTTAATGCTATTCAGAAAAGGAAAGGGAAGAGTCTGGGACATACTGAGAAGAAAGTTAGAAATTCAAACAGGTGTGTTACTGTGCTAATTAAAGAACATTTATGCAAATGAACTTGAGACTAAATGCAGAGAGGAGATCAGCATGGAGCTAATCTTTCTTTAATGTCCACATTTAAATATTTTCTGTCATTTAAGATGTCACTCCAGAAGGGTATGGATTTTCTACAGCTCTGTGTCAAAAATCTGCTTGTTATGCATGGATATCTCAGGTAGCCTTGGGCATTTCATACTGCAACAGCTATCAGAGACGATCAAATGAGGCAATCCTTTATTTTGGAGAAATTCAGAGTTAGGACAGTCTAGTAAATAGACTGTACTACTCTAGAGAGTGTTTGAATGTGACACTAAATTTTGCAGTTTTTCATCATGAACAACAAAGTGAGGCTGAAAACTCTTAAGTTTACTTCCATCTTTCAAAAGGTGCAAAATCATACCTATTTCCAAATGTTGTAGTCTTCAAAATGCCTTGTCCTGCCTGAATCAGCTCTGCCTTGTTTTAAGCTATTGGGCCTTTTTCCAAAGAGCCCACTCCTAAAATTTTTATCTGCAGATGTACCATTATAAGGTAACTAAGATTAACCCATGTCTTTGGATCCAAAAGGTTAAAGAGGCTTCACCACAGACATTTTCAAAAATATTTCCACTTATTTTCAAGTAGAAAAGGTCAAGTGGTCACAGGCAAAATTGCATCTTGTAAAGCTTGGAAAAGGGCTATCAAAACTAGGACCCTAATAGCAAACTCAACAAACAGAGGGGATTATAGTCACCAAAAAGCCAAGCCATTGCTACTTGGTTTAGGTCCATAAATATGACCTTTTTTTGCCACGATGAGGCCAAGGCAGCAGATGCTGTGTTGACCTCATAGGGCAGCCACAAGCAAGTCCAGGCTTGCTCAGCCAGAGCTGCTTTTAAACAGGCTGTGACAATGGCTGGGACATTGTTCTTTGGGCATTGTTCCATGGGCAGGCATTGTTCCACAGGGTGGAGCACTGTCCTGCGGGGCGGGGGTTACCACACAGCATGGTGGTGGCCTGGTCAGGCCAGCGGTCACCCCACAACCTTTGGCCCTTACCTTAACTCACAAAGCTTAGCTGGGAGCCGGTGCAATGGGAAGCACCCCTGGTTATAAAACCTGTGACAACACACCCCAGCAGGCCCCAAAACCACGCAGGCAGAAACCCTCACCACGAGCATTGTACACCTGCCAGCACAGATCTCGGTTGTCCTCTGTAACATGCCTTAATGTTACTCTGACGTGATTAAATATATTATCTGTTTCTCACAATAAATGGTTGAAGCATAAATATACAAACTGAAAAATCTACAGCAGGTGACTGTAAACTCATGGATTTTCTGCTCCGTATTACTCAAGAGTTCCATTTCTGGATGTTCTTCAAGCGCATGAGGCTATGTCTAATCTAAGACATGTCCTGAAATCTCGTCACCTGAACTGCCTGAACACGAGGACAGAGCGGAGCCCCCTCATCCAGTGCCTCAGAGCTTGTAGTCGGACAGGGCACAACAACGGTTGTCCTAAGGGAAGAGAATAGCCCCTCTCTTAATCTGTGGATAAAAGAAGTATCAGCATTTATGTGCACAAGAGTGCACCGGACAGGTGAGAACAGACCAAATAAACAAAAGGCAGTGGCTTAAGCCAGAGGGATGTGAAACAACTCTGGTGCGCTCTTAACTCTGGCTTTTCCAGCTCCTGCCTTGAGGAATGCAAATGCCTACTCTGGTGTAACCACATCTTCCCGTGCGTTTTGTTCATGCAAATGAATTTGGGTATCCCCACTGCAGTATATGATTGTATTTACTGAATTTCCACTCATTCCTGTAACAGGGCAGGATTCTATTAGCTGTGAGATTCATTTTGGTACAGGAGACTTAAGGGGACATTTAGAGCAAAGTCAGTAAAGCAACACAAATCAAGGTGCACGTGTTACCGCAAGTTCACTCGCTACGGGCTTTTTGCTGAGCCACAATGATTACTCCATACCCTGGGCCTCCTGCATTTGGGAAGGAAACATCTTAGCTGAAACCCTCTTCAGGGTGGTTATCCTGCCAAATAAAATTGTGAGTACTTCTTCACTAAGGTGAATTTGACAGTTGACAAATACTACTTTGGAGAAAATCTCCAAAACATAATAGCACATTAAAGTTCATGCACTCAGAATCAGGCCCTAAAAATATTTGATTTTACAGCTTTACCTAGTTAAGGCATCTTCTGAGATTTTTTGAATTTTTATTTTTGCTCTAAAATAATGAGACTAATCTTATTTTCTGCCTAGAAGAATTTGTTTCTTAACTACAATGTTGAGAATCATATACGTCTGTGTATCATATACAATAATTCTCTTAACATTGTAAAATGTTAAAATTGCTTGCACAATAAAATGAAACTGTATTTAACTACATGAAACATTAATTTACTATGATGAGTGGTGATAAAAGTGATAAATACTGATAAAATATTTTCTCCCCAAAGCCATAAGAATAATGATAGTGATGGCAGCATATACATTTTAAGCCTTGTGCAACAATGCTTCTAGTTGTTTAAATTTCTAACAATAATAATGATAAAAACATAACACAAAAGTCAAATATGTACTTATTATCTCTTTGGGTAATAATCTGTCTATCTCAGCTTTAAAATGTAGTCTCCTTTACCTGAATTTACCTTCTTAATATCTATGCTGATAAAAAAGATGTCCTTCCTGCCTCAGCAATCATTAATATATGTATTTTCACCCTGTCCCATGCTCTGAAATTCATCTATGTTAAGAGAAAATGTTAAATATGGCTGACTTCTAAGGATTACAGGCTTGATTTTACACATTTGCATCTGTAAGAATTTGAATAGAGCCTTTCTTGACCTATATTGCTTAAAAAAAAAAAAAAAAATAGAATCATGGACGGTGATCTCAAGGCATAAGTTCAAAACCATATGGCAGTCTTCTCAAATATGCAGATTAACAGTGCCCTGTAAGAACACACTGGGGCACTAACCCATTATTGGGATCTAATTCAAATTATGTATGGGTAAACAGGATAGTCTCTGTCAAGTTCATTTATGCATCATCTGTGATGAATATACAATGAGAAGATTCTGTAAAAACTCCATTAAAATGTAAAGAGAACAGTAGAAAGGGTGGCTGCAGTTTTCCCTCCGCAGTGCTATGTGACTTACTTTTAAATCACAGTGTATAACTAATACATAATTTACCCTGTGAAAACTGCTTTAATTTTTCTTAATAGCAATATATGCTATCAATTAAAATAGTAAATAAATAATAAAAAAGTCTTTGCAGAGAAAGTTCAAAGGCTTTTAGAGCACTTTTAAATAAATTAACTTGTTTCCAAAATACGTATAGATTTTAATTACTAGTCATCTAGAAACTTGAGGATATTGGATAGAAACTTAAATATATTCTTCAAGCAATCCTGAATATCTTTTAAGATATAAATTGGTACAAATTAGACTTACATGTCAATGAAACAATTGCAAAAAAACCCACATAAGCATAGTTACAGGATTGTTTTTGCCTTTTTTAGCTAATTAATAAAACAATGTTCTTGTCTTCCTGTATTTTTTATTATATTATTAGATATAAGCATTAAAAGCAAAATTCACAAGTATCATTAGATTATCATATTAATTCTGATTTTATAATTGTAAGGAACATCAGATGAGTGCATTCTCATATTTTCTTATCATAACTACCTGGTGCATATACAAATTTATTTAAAGATGCAGTGTATCACAAAATACTGTAGAACATCCCTCAAAATACAAAGGCATTACAAATTTATTACATTAGTATTTACATAATATTTTATTAGTATTTATTGATATTAGTATTTATATTTAGTTTATATATATATATATACACTATTACATTTAGTATTTGTATAGATATTACATTTTATCATGCAGTGCTGCAGAATGAGGCTTTGCAATGCACTGTCTGCATACAGAGACTAAATGCTTCACTAGGAGCTGTTAATTTTTTTTACAGAGTAGTGATCATTCCAAAATATTTTACTGGTGAACACAGACCCTTGAAAGAGTCACCTCTGAGAAACAAGTATTTGTTGTCATCCTTCAACTGAGAAGTCCAGAACCTTGCAACTATGGAAGCTGCACTGTACAAGAAGCGAAGTATGAAAACAGTATGGTGGTAAAATGTATTATGCATATCCTGGTAAAATGTATTATGCTACAGATGTTTTCTCATATAATTACACTTACATATTAATAAGCCTAGCTATTCTGCAGCTAACACTGCAATCTCAGGTCAGTAACCTAAAATAACTGTCCATTACAGCTGACTTCTCTGTGGCTCTGCAGGCTGCCCACCACCTCGTAACCATGTAGCCCTGTAACACAGCATGGCCATTCCCAACCATGGATGGTAAGCGTTGTGCTGAATTTGCAAGGCTTCAGGACTGGGGCTTGTCAGGCTTGTCTGAACGTGACCTGCCTGTGGTTTCAGCTTACTTGGTTCAGCTGTGACAGCAGTAACTCTAATTGGGCAGGTGCCTATGGCTAATTGGCTTTATTTTCATAATTAAATAAATAAATAAAATATAAATAAAAATAATTTACTTTTCTTAAAAGCTGTTAAACAGCTTAATTCAAACTGAATATAAATTCATTCTGGTTATTTATGACTGCACAGCTTCAGTGTCCACAAGGCAGTGGAATTACATACTGCCTACTGCATTTGAGGGAAAAAGCCATCAAAATCAGAAATGCAGTGAAGAGCAATGCCATACCTCAAAACATTTGGAAACAGAAGTGATACTACTTTCAGTATTGAACTTTCCATAAATTTTTTCCATAAACATGCTACTTAAAAATATTGAATTCCCCACTATCAGTATTCATTATTTGAATGTTTTGTCAGTGTATACGCACATATATACATTCATTATATATTTGGGATCCTCACATTTATTTATATCATTTAAGATTTATATTTGAAAATGCACAAAAATGTATGGAATGCAAGTAAAAAATAAATAAGGGAGGGGAAGGGAAGAGTAGGAAAGGGGAAGGGGAAGGGGAAGGGGAAGGGGAAGGGGAAGGGGAAGGGGACGGGGAAGGGGAAGGGGAAGGGAATTCAGTCAAAAACATCTAGGCCCACTGCTCCTACACAAGATTTATTTTATATACCTACAGGTATAAAGTCCCAGGAATGACCACTTTCATTTGGATAGCTAGCATAAATATACACTTTTTTGCAGAATCACAACTCTCCTCTCTAGTTAGAAATCTCAGTCCTGAAAGTAAAGCCTGTAATATCATGTCCAGATGTATTCTCTTACAGTTCTCGTTGCAATATGATGTTTTATTTGGTGTGGGCTCATACACTAGTCACATTGTTCAGTATCATTTCTTATCTTCTTAGTTACTTACTTCTTTTTTCATTGAATTAGTTGACATATTCACTCTCCTTGACTTCATACATCACATTCACAGAACTAACAAGTTAACTAACATTCATGATATCTGCAAGCAATCAAAAAATAAAAAGGAGTTTCTTTAAATCTTAAAGCCATTTTTTTCCTAAAACTAGAATTGTTGGAGGAAATAAAGCAGTACCAGTCACCAAAAACAAGAAAAAGCACGAAAACCTTTATCATGTAACACATTACTATAAGAAATCATTTCAATTCCCAGTTATGAATGTAATCTTTGAAGATTTTCAGTATCCAAAAAGAAGTACTTCTCTCATATTTTTATTCCTGTGGCATAACCATACAAAAAGAGAGAGAAAATTAGAGCCACAACTCTAAACTGTAAAATGACTCTACTTTTCCATCCCTCTAGCCCTTCGACAAACGCAACGCTTTCTGCACAGAAAGACCAGCACGTGCCAGCATCCTCTCCGACAAGACGTGGCTGCGGAGGACGAGGGCTGCAGCTGCCTAACACCTGCGTACAAGGGGCTACTAGCCCGATTCTGCGACACACAGTTCAGCAAGTTTTTACACATACTATTAATTACATTAATACCAGCAAACAAGCTAAAGCAGCTGAGCTCTGCAAGAAGTTTTACAAAGGTATAATGGAGTTAACCAAAGGGCATTAGTAAGTCTGAAAGAAAATGGGGGAAGAGATAATAAACACAGGCTACTATTCCCTGTTTCAAGCATAAGATTAATTTTCTACTGTATCCCTGAGCAAATTACTTGAGTCTCTAGCTATATAGATATCAGGTTCCACTTTAACTTTTTTCTGATATATCTGACATTTCAGCTGACACAAAGCAGTTTCCCTTGTACAGTGATTTCACGAAAAATGTGCTGGTTCCTTGTACTACCACTGTATTTAATGCAGTTCCTTTACTTCATAATCTGCCTCTAGTTAGGTGGAGTTTTAGGATCCTCCTTCTTTGAATAAATATTTTATTAAAATTACCCACTCTATTACTAGGATCAACTTGAAGCGAAGAAAACTGCTTATTTAGCAGTGAAGATCGACTATATGTAAGAGAAAATTGAAACAATACAAGCAAGCAAAAACAAATAGAGAATTTTCAGAACTACACTCTTGAAAATGAGCAGTGCTCTTGAAAACTTCCAGAAGCAAAGATAAGAATGGACACCAGCACAAAAGGTTTGGGCTTCCAGCACTGAGCATTTCTCAGCATGCTGCACAGTCAGGTTTGCTCGGTCCTGCAGCCCCAGCGAGCTGCTGTCGGCACATCGGGTACCGTGGGCCTTCCCGAGGTTCTGGCTCCAGCCATCCGGGAGCACTAGGGCCCTAATACTCTCGATTTTCATGAGCTAGAGATTTTTCCAGCTGAGCGTGAGATGAGTTAAGGCACTCTGGAGAGCTAGAAAGCAAGTTAAGCTGTCTACATAGATATAACCTTTGTATTTTCTGACAGTTCTACAGCAAAGAAAATTCACTGTAATCCCAGAATTCTGAACACCTTAATTTGGCTCCTTTAAAAAAATAAGGAAGAGCACAGACTTCCCTCCCCTTTTCATTCTTTCATTTCAACAGGGTTACTTTTCTTTTTTATTATTATTACTATGTCAACATATTTTTAGTCTGATCTGTCTTAAGATTTCACAACTCTCTTGCCTGCCCGTTACATATATATATGGGCAAATTTGTATACTGCCAACTTCAGCAGGTGAATGACGTGTTTTCCTTTATGTATGAAAAACTCATACAGTGAGAGAACATACACCATTTCAGTCAACTACATAAATAATTATGAGACAGCAGAGGAGTGTTAAGTACCAGGATTCCTCATTTCTATTTCTAGAAGCAGAGCACAGTCAAATATGATCAACTGTAGCAATATCTTCCTTGGCATCACCGGCAATATGCCTAAATTCCACTCTCTTAATGAGAATTATGAGCTTAATGAAAATTATTGGCCAAGTTAACCAAGTCAACTATCATGGAGAGAGCAACCACTTGGTGAGGATCACATTGCATTATTGTGACTTACTTAAGCATTGAAATTGGTATGTTCTTCCGGAAAGGCCACGTGGTAAAGCCAAAGATGAGCCACAGGTCTCCTGCTCTAAATACCTGAATCATATTTTTAATTCTGTATGAAGCGACTATAGTCATTTTACAGATAAGATAACTGAGAGTGATCTCCATTAAAGAAACAGTATTGAGCCCTACCGGTAAATACCAGGAAAAGCATAGGCTCTCTAACAATATTCAGTGTAAGAGACGGGCCTATTATTCTTAATTCTATCCAAATTTGCCTTAAATTAAAAGATACTTGAACATAAAACAGGATGCGTTCACCTTTTTTTCTAAATGAATAATATCACACAAACACAAGAGCTTTCACATCACAGTCTTTAGCAGGTGCAAAAAATGTTTATTTCACGTTTCACAAAATAAATTTGCAGTACTTGGTATTCATTTTGGTTTGCCGGGGTTTGTTATTGTTTTGTATCTTATTTATTTGTTTATTAAAATACTTAAGTTATTAGCAGTCAAATTTAACATCCCATACAAACATACAACCGTCAATGGAAGATTAGACTAAAAAAATACAATAGTCTGCATGAGATTATACGAAACTGCAAACAAAAGTGGCAAAAGCAATTAATCAACCTTAAGAGAGCAAAAGCTCCAGATCAACAATAAGGCTTAAAACAAATTAAAACTTTGCCAATGATTACAAAAATGCTCCATTTTATTTCAAGCACTGCATTTTTAAGAAAGGCTTCAAATTGTTTAAACTGGAATCCAGAGATAGAAACATCACGTATGTAGTTATTCAGCACATTCAAGGAGCTGGTATACTTTTGCTTCTTCCCACTTAAATCAAAAATGCGGGTCTTAAATGAAGCCTGTATTTGTAAAAGAAGCAACGTCCTCAATGTCAGCCTTCAACAATCAAAAGGGGCAAATTAAAGTACAGCTGTACACATCTACAGTATTGCTAATATTTTGTTGTTGATTTCTACTTTTGTAAAGCTCAGTAAAACTGTATCATGTACTTCATATTCCAGGTGTAAACAAAAAAAAACAGGATTTTTATTATGTGCAGAACATGTTTTGTGGGAGATAGACAGTAGATCAGGAGGCAGTCTGGGTACAATCATCAGCTGTTTTATGCAAGCCTTATTACAAGGCATACACACAAGTGAAGTAAACTCAAACAGAATTTCTTTCAAAGTATTACAAAATTCCAATATGAATGATGAATGCTTATGTACTAGTTAGTTTGCTTTCTCCCAAATTCTCTATGACAAACTGATCAGTAGCAACTACTACAGCTATACTCAAAATGTACAGAATGATTTGCAACAAGGAAATCTAATTAACACACTTCGGCAATAATATGCACTTCACCCTCCAACTCACATATCCCATTAATTTGTATGTACACTGTAAGAGATGCCAAGACAGCTCCATTATAACATATTTTAGGAAAAAACTTTCCCATTCTCATCTTTCTATAATTTAATAGAACAGAAGATTTGGGGGATAATTCAACAAAACTGTTTTCCAAATAAACATAGTCACTTTTTTTTTTTTTTTTTTTTTTTTTAACTCAGAGTTTTATTTTGACTGGATGAACACAGCACTTTCACCTTGAAATAAAATCCAGAAGAGTAACCCGGGAAATGGAGGAGAGGTTTAACTGGTGCCCACTTCTGACATTACGCATCAGGCAAGAACGGAACTATCAAGTCCTGATGTCCTGATCTGCAGCAAAGCCAGAGAAGCTGTTCCCCTCTGTAGGCTTGAAGTCACTTTGGCTTATCTAGAAGGATTTTTAGCTCTAGGGAAAGGCCAAAAGAAACATTCAATCTGCCACTGCAAGATTACTCTTCACTACCTCTTCACCCATCATTTTGACTTATATTCTTTATTTCCTAATCATCTTACTTCATGGCCGTGTCCTGCTTGAGATGAGGAGCGCACCCCATGACAAATGATACAGCAGCACGTGCACTACCCTACATGCAGACAGGGAAGTCCTCATCCCAAACTTTTTGTCCACAGCATATGAACTGTACTTCTCAGTTCCAAAGGTAAATCAAGCTGCCTCCTACCAAGGACTGGAAGATCCCAGAAAAGCCTAAATGTAGCCACTGATGACTCAAAGCTCCTGAGCACTTTCAGAAGCAATCCCCAAGTGTGCTAGGGGTTCCATTCCTCCACTTCCAGGGCGCCGAACGGGACCATCCACATTTTTAAGGGTTTAGTCGGTTCTACAAATTCCCAACAGTGACAGACCAATGGAAGTTATCAACTGAAATAAGTCAAAAAAAGACTGGAGGGAGATAGCAGACCTCTTTTCTAGAGCTCACAAGATTTATCCACAGAGCAAAAACCCCCTGCTGTGGCCTCTCCTCAGTCTGGGGAGCGCAAAACCCACCTCAGCCTCACTCCAAATCTGCCCCTTAACTAGCAGCCTGGGGTACAGGGAAGAAGGGGAAGAAGCTTTTGGCTGCTCCTCTGGCTGAGGCTGGGCCACAACAAGAAGCTCATCAGGGACAAGCAGAGGCTCTGGGCTCTCCTCCAGAGATCACACACACACACACACACTTCACATTCAGGTCATTCAATGAGCTGCATGAAACAGCACCCAAGAAAAGGGACAGAACCCAGGCCCTCTGCTCATCACAGAACTCTTCCAATTGTGATATTATTATTTTTCTTATTCATCTCCATTGTGATTCAAGGCCATTCTAGAGCTCAGAGGATTTTAACACAATTATCCTTTGATAGTGTTAAGCAAATTAACAGCAAACAGAACTTTAGATGAGGAATACCCGGGACAGAAAAACAGGTAGCCAGGATAGCACTGACACTATCACCTAAATCAGAATATATTTCTACATATATTCTTATTTGTAAGAACTCCCATTAAAAGTGTAAAGTGAACACTTACCTTATGCAGTTAAATTATCCCTTAAAAAAAATACAGATATCTAACTTCAATTAGAAAACATTTCTGCATACAAATAATACACAAGAAAAACACATATACTGAGATGATGATAAAATTTGTCTAGATCAACCGAAAAGACATATTTGAGCAATAGTACAAGAACACCAAAAGACACAGGTTTAGCTATTCTTCCTCTCACTTGGTAAGTATCTCTTTCAATAGGTTCTTATGGTCTTAATTTTTCCTCTGAGTAAATGTCTGGGCTATCTCAAGACAGTAGAAAATCCAAGTGGTGAGTAAAATACCAGAATCTCTGAACCTGATAAGCAATGTAACGATCTGTTTGTGCTATCCTTTGTCGAAACAGTCCTAACTTAACAGTCCTAACTGTGGAAATATCTCCAGTGCCCAAACAAAACTTTCACTTCAGAGAATTTAATTGAGTTCAAGCAGTTACTATGCCTAGAATATGATTAATATCACACTTTCCAAAGTCTTTCAGCAACTGAATGGGAAGCAGTAGATACATTAAATTAGAAGATCAGAGTTTACACTCACTGAGCTTCAAAAAGCAATTTATGCCCATTCACTACTTAATTATCTCAACATCTCATAATCATTAATGACTTTATCTTTACTGCATTGAGATTAAGCTGCTCTCCTGAAGACCCAGAAGTCCACACCTGAACCAAGAGTTTTATTTACAAGTTTTAGGATAGCACTTCTGTCCTTCTGTCTGTCCTTCACAATATTAGAAGCAGTTACCGTCAATCGCAAGAGCTGTGAATGCTGCCCCCTCCCACCATCTGCTTAAGATAAAAACTAATATTTGCTTCTCTTTCATCCAATCTTGCCCACTAAATCCCTACCACTGTGCTTACTCCTAGGCACAGCAGTTTGCTGAACATGAGAAAAACAACTATAGAAGTTTTTCATCCAAATATAGGTGAACAGTTTGACAAATGCAAAATCTGCTCCCTGACTCCAAAACACAATGCCCTCTTGAGGCAAAAAGGAATGGAAATAAAAAAGTAACATTTTTTAAAGCTGAAGAGTGAGGAAAACAAAAAAAAAAAAAAGGGGGGGGGGAAGAGCTTTCTATTTCCTAGGAATGGAAAAAAAAATCAAACAATTATCCATACTTCAGAAGTTCATCTTATTATCCTGGGATCATTGCACAAGCAGCTGGGAGGTTCTTCCTGACCTCTTTTCTGGTAAAAATTCATCACCTTCGCTCCTATTTAGAGCAGTTTGAAGAAGGCTGCAGGAAGGAAAGTTCTGAAATCTTTTTCATGTACTCCAAATTCTACATATATACTTTGATTCCTGCTAAAAGACCTACAAGAATTATTTCGTTGTTAATTTATGACTCTGAACAAACCTGCGCTTTTTCAAGGCAATCAAAGACAAACTAGTATCTGTAGATATAAGCAAAAAGTAGCAGGATTTGCCATTTTGAAAAATTTGCTTTTAAATCTATTATAATGTAGTGATCTCTAGAGATCTCCAAAAGACATGGCCCATGTCTGCTTGTCAAGAGCTCAACAAGAAAGGAAAGATTATTGGGAGGCTTCCAACATTGTGGCTCAAATCTCCGTTTCAGGTTGCTCTGCTTGAAATATAGAGAAAGAAAGAACTGTGATTTATCAGTTGCATCTGTTACCCTTTGTGTATTTTTGTATACATCAAAAGTAGAAAAACTTTCCGGAGGCAATAATTTTCACTAGGTCATTAATTACCAGTAAGAAAGATACTGGAGAACAAAACAGGCACACACAAAACATGGTGAGAACAAATTACATTCAGACGGTGCTAGAAATAACGTTCAAGATTTTAATATTACTCTCCTTACTACAACTATATAAAACTCTCTGCATAAAGGTTACCTCTAACACATCTTCCAACTCTTAAACACATTAAAAAAAAACTTATTACCATGTACATTAAACCACAACACAAGAAAAGGTCAGCTCCCAATAATAACCTTATAAAGAAAGTACAGTATCAGTTAAATGGATTTTAAGTAAGGGTCCAAGATCATACAAGGCAGCAATTATATGCTACAAATTGTATTTCATATCTTCAGCAAGAGTTAGCACAAGTTTTGCAAAGTCAGATCTCCACTACAGAGCATCAGCCGCCGATATGTTCTAAATGGCACAAGCAGCTGAGCCCTGAGGGGTTAATGCTAGCGCGGAAGGCAGGTTTGAAGAGCTGGCGGGGTACCTAGCGACCACAGATCTAGGCACGTCAGTCACTGGAAAATGCACCAAGCTCTGCTCCCGAGTGAAGGCCAGGAGTGATAGATCAAGTTCCTCAGCTGCTGCAGAGCCTTCCCCAGCAGCAGCACTGAGAAACATCAACTTCCCTGTCCCTACAGGGATCCGAGCGGTCAAGGTGACACTGGTCTGTGACTCATTATTTCCATCCATGAAATAAAAGTGAAGATATTAAAAGTGTTTCTTCTGAACACTACACCCTGACAGAAAGACCCTCAATAGGTCTGAAGTAAGGGAAACCAAAATAAATGCACAAAGATCTCATCCCAATCAGAAGGCCTTGGGGAAAGAGCAAGCTCTTAGCACAGCACCTCAGTTTTGGGGAGCGATGGTGTCTGCAGCCTGACCCAAAGCATCACACACACACCAACTATATGGGCGACTGCTGCCTACAACAAGTCCCTGTGCTCGTCTCAAGCCCCTTGATTCGTTTCCCTCCATCTCCAGCCCACAGTAAAGTCAGGACCCAGAGGATAAACCTGGGGGACTACTCACTCAAGGAGGTCTCTGAAAGGAGCAGCCTATCCCAGTCCCACTGAGTATTGCTCCAGTCTGCGCTTTCCTTTGCTACCAAGACATTCCAGGGCTGTGTCAGCTTGGATTGCAACATAAATATTGTGCAACTGCAGGCTAGTTAGCTCCAATTACGGTAATATTGCAGGTGACAACGGGAAAGATGTTTTTCGTAGTCTGTGGTCTCATTTTGCTTCTAGCCAGTTATGATTTAGATCAAGAGAAATTGGGTTGAAGAAAGTTTTGTTTATAGATGAATTTGGAAGAAAAAAAAAAAAAAAAAAAAAAATGCCTGCATAACAGAGGCTTAAAAAAAAATGCTATCTTCCCTCCTCTGGTAGTATTTTAGTTGGTAACAACACAGACTTAAATGACAGTCATTAGATATAGAAATTTATTTTTAATGCTATACCTAAATGATATATTAGAATAATTTCAGGTTTTGTCCTAAGTATTCTTGATTCACAAAACACCCAGGCACCTACATATAAATAAGGCTAATTGTTTAGGACTTAAGATTCAATTTTAGTTGCTGGAGACATTTACTGAATAAAAACATAAAGCAACACTCTAGTATGTCCAGGATAGGAGGTTCCACTTTTGCACATATATAATACAATTCTGTTCTTCTACTGAGTCGCAACACACAGTGATTCAAACGTCAGTGCCCAATTTGCAACGCAGAAGAAGCAGTCAAGCAATACATATAGTTTGCTCCATCCACCAATTTTCTTGACCCTTAGAACAGCTCTCAGGCAAAAAGCACATAACAAGGCAGGGATGAGGGTCTCAAGAAACAACAGCAAACTCTCTGTCCTACTGCTGGCTCCTTCTCTGGTCTGGAGAAGCCCCTGAGAAGGAGGGTGCCTTGGGAAGGATGAATGAATCGCCCTGCCAGTGTGATCTGTCTGTAGCCACATCCTTTCAGGAGGAATGTGCAGGGAATTACTTGTGCTCATTCACTATATGTTACACATAAAGCGAGCTCAAAGCTTCTAGGAAGTGCCTGACTTGCTGCACATGCGAGCAACAACCACACAGCACGCAACACCCTCCAGCCACTGCACGAGCTGAAAACGCTGGACACCACCGATTTAAAACAATTATATATGTTCTTTTTTCTGTTTTTTTTTTCTTTTTTGAATGTCTTTCTCAAAAGTCTCTGAATCCTTACCATGATGTACCTGACTGCTGTACCTTAAAAATCCATTTACTATAAAAATGGAAGTAAGCCTTTGAAAGCATTTTACTACTACGAAAAAAGTTACTGTGTGTGTTTTCTATTTGAGTTGCAACTTCAACTTGTTCAGAGCCCTGTAAACAGGTCTAAGAACCTGTTTTTTAAGGAATGGTGAAAATGCTATATGGACCATCTCTTAGTTTTGTTTTACAATTTACTTCTTGAGTAAGATCTGTCCCTTTTTTGTGGGAACAGCGGGAACAATGTTGTATCAATAGGTGCCAAAAGTACTTCTGATAATGGAAAAGTTAGAAGAAACAAATTAGCAAGAAACACAAACTCTTCTGGATAAATACTATTGGCATGGAGTATTCCGACAAGTGACTATTACCAGTTTCTTGAGAACTGGCACAGAAGTCCAAGAAAAAGAAGGAAAAAAAAAAAAAAGGCTCAGAAGAATGGAAAATTCAATTCATAATTAAATATTCACTAGTGGAATAGCTATGAGGATTAAAGACAATATTACTTCTGCAGGCAGGGTAAGTCTTCCTTGCTGGCAAATGGCTTCCTTGATGGCAAATGGTCCATCACCAGCCTCACCCTGACTGCAAAGAGCAGCCAAGTAGCTGGTAACTTCTTAACCTCCAAAACCTGTTTTGTAAGCGAACTTCTGAGCACACACAAAGATCAGCAAATCCAAGGCCAAAGCCCTGAGCCATCAAAGGCAGCCTTCACACCGACTTCAGAAAACTTTTGTTTAGGCTCGTAAGCCTTGGGGGAGATTTGCGACCCCTCAAGAACCTTCTCTCCTCAAGTGTGAAATTCCATAAAGCCACTCCAGGCAGGTCCGTGCTGAAGCTGCAGCTCCCCGGGGAGCTGCCGCGGGCCCCAGCGCCCGGTGCTGCAGCCGGGCCCCTCACGCCAAGCCCGATGCCCCACGTGCCCTTCCCGAAGCTGCACGGCCCCCAGCCCACGCAAGGGACATCTGCACGGCAACGCTCGCCCACCTAATCTCTCCTACGCTAAGCTTAATTCCTTTTATTAAGCAGAAGGACGTGCAAGGATTTATGACACTTCCTGTGAAACTTCTGCCATATATTCAACACAGTTATCTCGCGAATTACTGACCATACATGTTCTTCAAGGAACGCTGACAGTTATTGTGTACTGAGAACAATTTACAGGCATCATCACAAGATTAAAAGTCATTTAAATGCATTCAAGACTGGTAACAAATGATTCTGCATGGATTTCTGGGTGAAAGCATTTCATGATCTTTAGCAAAGTAGCATCCTAACGTTTTTATAGTTTTAGTACCCATATATTCCTCTAATTGATTATCAATTGAAAAAAATTATTTTTATCATATACCTAGGAGTTCTCAGCACCCGTTTTCTGTGCTGTATACATGACAAATGTTTTTATACAAAGATGAGACCTTATTCGCACTGTAATGAAGAACATAACAGTTCATCAGTTATGCACATCTCTGCAGTCTGTGCATACCTGACTGCATTAGGGGTTTGTGTTTTCATTTTTAGGTCACACAAATACTGTAAGAACTGTAATGAAACCACAATCTTTTCTGCGTTCTCTCTCAACGTAGTGCCTTGAATCATAAATATTTCAATTACCGTTTTAGCCTCTAAAAGGTAGTAGCCTCTTGTCTTCTATATACACTTTTTTTCCACCTTTATCTTCATATAACTCTGCCCTTCTGCCACACCAAAGTGGTATACATAATAAAAATCAACTTTCACTACAGCAGTTAATAAGTAACCTTCAAAAGGCACATATTGCAATTAATAAAATCTAAATATTTAAAACACTAGCTGACAGAAGCGCAAGTCCAAATTGTGGCCGGTTTACCACTGGCATGACTTCTGTGAAGTAAACAGAATTGTGCCTGCTTTTGCACATAATGCAAAATAATAACCATTTATTTCCTTAATCGGATACCAGATTCAAAAAAAAAAAAAAAAAAAAAAGAACATTTTTCTTCTGGAATTCTTGCTTTCCGAGCAGCCGCCCCCTCCCCCTTGCCAGTCTGTGCCCTCTCTGGCTTCTGCCCCATCACTCGCTCCCACTGGCCTCTTTCCACCATGCTCCCCAAATCTGCTTTGTTTTGGCCTTGCCACTTTCTTTTCCAATGCCTTTAGTGGCTCCCCACAGCTACCCATTAAAATTTCCTCAACATTATTTGTAAGTGGTAAAACTTCACAGTTTGTGATCTAATTTCCAAGCAATAACTGTCAACTGCAAGTTTTATTACACATGTACTATCCACAGCTTTTCTTTTACTAGGTGGGGTCGAATTCCAGGAGAACAATGCGCCTTCCAAGTATTAAGGATTACAAAAAGAAAAATCAAAAAAAAATTGACTTTTTTTTACAGTAAGACCTAGCACTGTTTTACTGGCAAAGTTTAAATGGTTTATTAGCTTTTTCACCTTTTATTTTTTTTAAGCCATTCATAGTCAAATTCAAAATCAACATCAATAAGCATTTAACATAATTCTGTGTTTGAAATTATTTAGTAACACTGAGATTGTTCATCTGAACCTAAGTTTGTTAGTTCAGAGACTGAATTGCCCTGGCAAGACAATTACGAAAATGACAGTAGTAATATTTATCAAGATCACAGAGCTTTAACATATATGTGGACAAGTCCATAGCTCGTAATTTTAGAATACGTAACTTGTGGCTTTAGGCTGAAATAAGGAAGCCAGATGATTGAATAAACCACCATTAAGAATTTTCTTAAGAGAATTTCTGTTAAAAGATTTGAAATACGCATCATGTTGTAAGAGAACATTAAATTACTTCAAAAGGACTTTATGCATGCTTTCAACAAAAAGCCTTATAGGGAGTACGACTTGTTGTTGTTGTTGTAAAATAATAGCACTTATCCAAATAAACAATTTTGCATAAAAAATCTCAACAACATCCCAGATAAATACAATGATATAAAAACCTACCCACAATATGTCACTCTTCAAGAAATATCCAGTTTGGATATCTCCTATTGGGACAAAATTGGCACAGGCCAACTGTCTTCCTTGCGACACCCTGGAGGGAAAAGAAGTTTAAATATGACTAAGAGCAGCAACTTACAGAAACATTTTGTTTCATGCCATTTGCAGCCGTGGCCATCAGAGCACACAGGTGGGGTCCACATAGGACTTTATCACTGGACAAAGGATCTGCACCTTGACTATGGCCCTGAATCCACCAAGCCAAGGGACGGGGAAAACGTCTCGAATCAGAGATCTCCCCATTCTGCTGCCCCTAAGAAAGAGGGAGAAGATTAAAATATCCAGATAAACAATGAAGCGCCACGGGCAGGCCAAAGACTGCCTGTCTGGGTGTTTACGATGGAGATCTGCGATTACTCCTTCCAGCTTGGAAAAGCCATCAAACAGCCATCGGGGGACAGGGCAGAAAGTGTCCCTTCTGCATGGTGAATAAAGCTGCCACTCGCCACCTAAACCTTTTGTCTTTGTGCCCGTGCATAAGCTCATCAGTTAGGAACCTATATATATTAACTATAGATTAGCTTAGCTAACATCACAGTCAAGACACATCTGAATACAGAGCAGGACCCATCCCAGCTGAGTGTGTGTCTAGGGCTCCGCTCACAGTATCGGCAGACTGAGCTCTACCCTCAGCCGTAGATTTGATTAGCACACACATTCAAATATGAAACAAACTGCAGGGAAACCCTTTCCAACTACAGCTGAAGGAAGGAGGACGTATGATTGCTTTTGCCAACAACAAGAAATAACTAAATAAACTGATAAAAGGTAATGTTCTCTTATTTCTTTTCCAAACAATTTACTACAAAGATCTGAAATGGTTAACAGTGTAATCCTGTGTGCTTAACATTTTAATTTGCCTTCGAACTGGAAGCATTTATTACAAGATATTAAACACAATTTGGTACATAATCTGGTATTCAGAGTTCAAATTTTACTTCCTAACATCATCCCAAGCTACACTTCTGGTGAACCAATAAACACTGTACTAACTGTTCATTAAAAAGATTATTTTCAACTACTTCAGTGATGACAGCACAGACGGGCCATCGCTGGCACTTTTAAATCCAGCTGACACTAAATGTTTTCTTGCACTTAAAAAACAAATGTAACAAAAAATCTCAAAAAGGAGAAAAGCCAAAATAGGCAAATTTTGTATCAATAGGTATATGCCTCTTCTAATTTAAAATTTAAAAACACTTTGTAAGATTCAAAAAGTAGAAAGTATCATTAAATTACTCAGAATCTCAAAAAGAAAAAAAAGATTATCAATGTTAAATGATACTTGCGGGACTGCTCGCTGGTTTTATGCTGATCTAGCAGTTTTGAAATTTAAACTTAAAAACTATCCTTGGAAATGATTACAATAACATAACTATCTTTGTTCTCTTACGTAGTAAATGTGAACGAAAATCTCCAAAACAAGTAACACTGAAATGTAATATTGAAACTTAAAGATTGAGACAACTGTAGTTATTACAAATAACCTTTTCTACAATTTCACTTTTTAACTCAGTTTTTCTGCTGCTAGCAATTTGCACCTAGATTCAGACAAGATCTCAAGAAAAAACAGGATAGAGAATGAGAATCTAAATGACAATATTCAAGGATTAGTTGAGGGGTATGCTATGCTATAGTGGTTGTGAAAAAAAAATAGATAATTTGCATTCCTTCTAGAACCACAAGTTGTCACAAAGTTTTTTTAAAAAGGCATCCGTGTGTGCATACCAAAAAATGCAAAGGTGATAGCATTTTTGAGTTCCGCTATGATTTGCAATTTTTTCCAGTCAGAATCACTGCATGCGTATTGCTTAGAGACTATATCCCAAATTGTTCTCCGTTCCCAGAAACAAGTGATCTCTTCATGATCGGACTCAGAGAAACAACACGATGCCTCTCATCAACCATTGTTTTTCCAACCTCTGTGGAATTAAAGTTCTCCAAAAATAGGATAGAACAAGAGAATTCTCAGTATGCAAGAAATATTAATTAATCACCCTATTGAAAAAGAAGAAATGCCAGCCCTCCGATTTTGATGAGAAACAATGAGGCTAACTGACATTTTCAATGACACACTGCAAAACACTGACCGAACACAGATCGGATCTCAGAAGTTTTCTATTGTTTTCAATCTACTAGACTCGAATGCCTCCTGTGCATGCAAAGCTGAATCAGGTATATTCCTCAGAGTATAAAAGCCTTATTTTATTCCACTTTGATCAGTCCAGAAATCAAAGCTTATGCTACAGCAATTTTTAAAGTAGAGAGTCCACAAAAGAACTTTTTTAAAACTACGTTACAGTCCAACAAGAACTTCTCCACCCAAAATACACCTTTCATCTAAAAATACTAGTTTTAATGCATTTTATTACAGAAACTCATTTAAAATTGTTAAGCATTGTGTAAGCAACATACAAGTTTTAAATTTTAAAACAGATAAATGACTTCAAAAAGTCACTTTGAAAATCTATTAAATACAGGACCTAGCTTTTACACAAACTCTAGCGCAGTTAAAAAAAAAATACTGCCATGTATTTATTAATTAAAATACCCAAGACTTTATATATTTCTTTCACTCTTCCATACATGGTATACATATGTTTGTTCCTTATAGAATTCCTGAGAATTTTACACTACTCTAAAGGGAAATCTACAAAACATTTTTTTCCTACTTCGAAAATGCTACACTGAAACAAAGATCTTGTAATAAAATGTAAGAATCACTGAAACTAAAATAAAATCAAAGAAATATCCACTTAATAGCACATATGTTTCTGTTCAAGCTTACTGTTAATGTTACTGTTAAATGTTAAAGCCTACTCTATAAGGCCTCACATCAAGCAGAAGATTTCCAGTGCTATGTATTAACAAAATAAATTAGAACACCTAATTATGTATCATTTTATGTGTTACTTAGTGACCTATCAACTGACATAAAGGTTATTATATGCATTTTGGAAATGCTGCATTTAGAATACGCTTTCCTTCCCCTCAACTATTTAGTAATTTACTATTCTGAGTAGTTAAATAAATGATTTAAGTATACAAAAATGCTACGGCACACTACCACTCTGTAACAACTACATTAAAATAGAATGTAACTGCAAAATAAAAAATTTTCAATCTCTGTATGAAAAAAATTATCGTAGACAATCAAGAGAAACTTTAAATTAAAAATAAATATTAATTTGAACAGTAAAATCTATACCTCACTCAAAAGGTTTAGTGCAGCATTAGAGAAACTGATTTAATAATTAATAATATTTTCCTTACAGCAATATTACTAACAGTAATGTTTTCCCTTAATGATTTTAAATTACCTTGCATAGGGAAAAAAAAAAAAAATGTCAAAATCTCTTAAACTTTGCCTCTAACTTCTTTTTTCCTCCCACAAATTAACAGGAGCACTCAGACACAGTGCGCAACTTCCCCGGCCCACATTTGTAACAAAATTTCCAAGGGCCTGATCCAAGCCCATTCAGTCAATGCACGAATTCCCATTGATGTCTATGGAAAGATTCCCACCAACGTTAGCGCGTTTCGGGCAGGGGCTTTCATGAAGGAAAAAAAAGAACAAGGGAAATCCTCTTTGGAAGGGGAATTTCTGTGCTTCGCTCCTTAACAAAGTACATCGGCAAACCAGGGCTCTTGGAGCCAGCACCGACTGCTAGGTGAAGATTTCTGCGTGCTCTTCGTCCGCGGCTCCGCACTCTGAGTAAAGATGGTGATAGGGAAGTTTATTGGGGGGGCGGGGGGAGAGTACTGCTGGGGTTATTTTTCCCCGGAGACTGCGCCAGCAGGGTGCTTTCTCTCCAAACTCTTCCCTGGAGTTTTCGGCGGGTGTTTTCCAGCCTGTACACGCAGCCCTGCAGGCTGCTCCCCGCGGGAGCTCCTCACCATGCCCACGAGCGCTCGCAGCCCACCCGGGCCCGCGGCCTCCTCGGCCTGACACTGCTGCAAAGGCAGCAAAACCGCCTAGCAGGGCGTTTGTCACCTCTGCCGCACCGGTTGCGCTGGGTGGCAAACACCTTCTCGCAGGTTGTTGGAGCCGAGGGGCTGCACACGGTGCGTGGCGGCCTCTCAGCACGGCGGGCAGGCGGCAAAACAAAAAAAAAAAGGCAAAAAAAGGTGTCCCACAACCTGCCCTCCCCTCCCCGCTGCCCTCGCACACCCGGCGCGCAGAGCAAGCCCGGCCTGCCCCGCAGCCGCCGCTCGCCCCTTCTCCCCTCGCCTAAAAATTCAAACTTTCCAAACTTTGCGGGTTTCCCGCAATTCCCAGGGAGGGCCCCCGCGCACGCACCGGCTGCGGAGGCGCCTGGGGACCCGCGCGGCTCCAGCATCATTAC
Source organism: Microcambeva ribeirae (assembly GCA_035222435.1). Classification (NCBI taxonomy): domain Eukaryota; kingdom Metazoa; phylum Chordata; class Actinopteri; order Siluriformes; family Trichomycteridae; genus Microcambeva; species Microcambeva ribeirae. The sequence continues at coordinate 149 of JAYECN010158898.1, read as the reverse complement.
TTATTAATGGTGGTTTGGGACTTCCTGCCCTATGTTTTTGGAGGGTGGCACGGCGCAGCTGGGGCGGCGCGGGCGGGGACCCCCAGCCGGCACCGCCTGCAGCTCCCGCCCGCGCCGGAGGGGGCGCCCTGGGGCCGCCCCCCCCCCCC
>JAYECN010158794.1:0-26693 GCA_035222435.1 Microcambeva ribeirae | reverse complement strand
GAGAGGGGCAGGATCCCCTCCCTCGACCTGCTGCAGACGCTCCTCCTAATGCAGCCCAGGATCCCCTTGGCCTTCTTAGAAGAGAAACTTCTAAGGTCCATATGGTTGCAAAACTTGTTTACAGACTTTGGCCTCAGTGAAGCTAGCAGTAGTAGGAAGATCAACAGCCAAAGAACATGTACAAAAGGGGTAGAAAGTGCTTTGTGTTACAGGAATAACACAAGAAACTCTGGGAGACAGCAAATATAGGCTGAAAGCTAGTGGAATACGGTATTCAGTATAGATTGCCATGCTCCCAAAAGCAGCAAGGCAAGAGCTTCTCTCCCTTTCATTATTATTGCTATTTTTGTTGCTGTAAGGAACAGATACCTGAAACTTTACAGGAGGATGGTTGTTGTGCTATCTCCTTTTCACTAGTTGCTGAAATAGCTTATCTGAGCTATGGTTAATATCTAAATTCTCATATTTTTCTTTCCCATCATTCTATGCCTTCTTACACTAGAGAATGTATTTTATACACATGGTATGCCTATATAAAGGAAAAAAAATACCTTCCTGTTTAAATCAGTGGGAGCTGTGTGATTGATTGCAGCAGGAACTGATTGCCAGGATTTCATCTACGGCCGTAACTAGGGTCAGATTCCTGCTATGCATTTTGCATTTGCCATAATCCTAGGTAACACAGAGGTTTTCATGCAGGGAAGGCGCTGACTTTTGCTTTGACCTTGTCTGATTGCTCCTATCCCTGCCCCAGAATCTACTGTTCTTTCAGTTACGCTGCTGACACCATTTGTACATGTAGGCCGTAAACCAGATTGAGCTTTTGAAAAGGTCAAAAAGGAAAAAAAAAGTTTAAAAACAAACAAAAAAAGATTTGAAGTGCATCAGAATATGCATCAGTAAAGATACAGAGAGTTGCAGCATGCTGAGTCAGAACACAGTTGTCTGAAACTAGATTTTTTGCTCTAAAATAATATTAGTGTCACTATGTCCAGAGGCATTTTTGCCACTGGAATAATTATGGCTTGTACACTTCCTCCTCTCCACTGCACAAGAAGTGATTAGTGGTACAAAGCAGCTGTTTCAAATTTTCCCTTCATTTTTCATTATTCACGACCCTATACTGTAGGTTTTCAATAAATTCATGGTTAGTTCTGTAGAGTAATTCAGCTTCAGACAGTTTTTGATGCTTGATTTTTTTTTTTTTTTAAATCCATAATATATTTACAAGAGGTATAGAAACGTTTTCTCTCCTCTTTCTTCTCATATTCATCATCAATGTTCTGAGAAAATATCCTATGGGATATAGAATCCTAAGTACCTTTACTCTGAGTAAACAACTTGCAGAAGGAACAAAGAACCTTTAAAAGGTCTTATATAATGGGTACTTTATCTACTCTCTTAATAAAACTTGACTTATAAATAAATGACATAACATCTCAGATTGTTTTTCCTCTTCAGGGTTTCTTTCTTTTTTTTTTTTTTTTATTATTAAAATATGGATCAGAATTGCATTTTTCCTCAGATGCTCTTTCATCATGATTTTGAATGAGTGTGAAATTTAGCCAGGAAATAAATGACAGTGTTTTCCAACAGATATTCAGGTAATGAAAATGCTTTCAGAAGTTGTATCCTTATAGCTTTGATTGAAAGTCTATTTTCAAGCTGATGGAGAGACTTGCATTTATTTAAAAGTTCCCTGGATCAGGCATTATTTGTCCTCCACCATCTTCAGTCTCTAATTACATACTCTATAATGTGCTTATATTATGATTATGACTATTTTTAATCCAACAGATTTATGTTTATGCTTATTTCTTACTAATTCAGGTGGCGTGCACTCAGAATGAACATGGTGCTTCTGAAAGAAGGCCGATTTTTATTCTTTCTAGTTTTATCTTCAGGTTAAAAGTGGTTTGGATTTTTTTTAGCCAAAAAAAAAAAAAAAAAAGGAGAAAGAAACGGCATGAGACAGCTGCTTGGTTTTGCTGTGCTTGTCTCCGCTAACACTCTCATTTGTTTTTATGGGATCAATCATTTTCTTTCTTCCAATCAGAACTAGTGGTCAAATCAAAATATGAATGGCCCCTAATGAAGTAAATAAGGCACCAAGAGAGGTGAAATGTGGTTGGTTAGAGAGGAGGTCTAGGGTACAATGACAGTAATAGAGCTCTAGAAGTACCATATGGTGACTAAAAGGCTCAATTTGTTTCACAAGCGCTGCATTACACTAGATAAAAGAGCTTTTATATCAACTTCTTTATATTACATCTTTACAAATCGACCCTATTTTATTCCTTCATTCATTTACATATTTTTCTGTTAAAAGCAAATGTCAGAAAGCTCAGAATTGCCTAAGTTCCATAAAAAAAAAAACAGATTTATTCTTCACAAGGTTGCAAATATATGACAGTCTTAAAGCTAGAAAATATAGCTACTACAGTTTTGTCCAGCACAAATATAATAAAATTCACTGCATGGCTGGAGATAGGATTTGTATATAAAATTGGAATGCACTAAAACATACCAGGTGATTGTATTAATCAGGTAGACCATAACATAAGTCATTCACATCTTTCATTTTTTGACTAATTTAATCTCACTTTATTATATAAACATATATACATGTATATATATATATACACACACATGTGATTTAGAGAAAATAAGGCAAATAATAGCATTTTTTAAAAGGTAATTTGTATGTAGCTACAAAGTAAATTAAATTGGGGTACTAATAATATAGCTTCTTAATTTGGCCAAAATAACAAGTTCTATTTCAAAATGATCTAGTTCTTTGGGTTTTCACTTCTGTATGGATATTAAAGAAGTGCATAATGCAGTTGATACAGAAAGCTTGGTTTTAATCATGCTTACATTACTGTAAATCAAAGGCTGCTCAACTAACAGCAGTGGAAATAAAACAGTGTAAAACAAATGTGAAATGAGCATTCAGCCTAGACTCTGCTTTTGACATAGCTCTTTTTTCTTCCCAGACATAGTATGCACTGTTCTCTCAGAACGAAAGACAGTATCTCTGCCAAGGGCAAAGTGCATTCCCTGGCTCACAATAAAGTAACAAGCATTAATGCAGAATGACACTTTAGAGTGCGGATTGCTTTGCCATATACTCTTGAAAGACATAGTAAGGGATAATTGCTGTTTTCATTAGCCATGTCACTTGCAGAGTTCCTTGCAGTGGCTTGGAAAGGCAGCAGCTTGGAACAAATCCAAAAGATACGGAAAGCTGTCTCTCTGACACCCTCACAGCCAGAGGAAATACTCAGTTGCCGCTGACAGGCAGTCAGTATCTTTTATGTGAATGCTAATAGCTTCCCTATATAATCAAGCAAAAATCTTGGGAGTATACAGAACAGACACAAAAACTGACCAGAAAAAAATTGTTTCAAGATTAAAATACTCAACTGCAGTCAGTGGGACAAGATATTTATGACTGGGAAAAAACATGGCACATTAAGCTGAACGTTTTACTTCAAACTATTTCTTTGAAAAAAAAAGCAAGCAGTAACAGACTACTAAAGCCCACACTTCACTAGATCTTCATTCAGTTTTACTTTGGTCAATCTAACAAGAAATTCAGGTCAGTTAGCATTAGAAGCAATTAATCTTAAAGACACTTACAAATATTTGTCAGAAGTCAGAGTGCAACGTAAGAGTTTGGTGTACCCTTTATTTTGGACTTTCCGATGTTCTTGAAGAAAAGGTGAGAAGTCACTGGCTAGACATTTAACAGTGAAAGCCAGTTGAAGAAGAGTAGAAAGAGGAAATGAGAAAGAAGGCAGCCAGATCATCTTTTTGCTTCCTTTTAACCACTCCTCTCTCTGTGGATGATTTCTTAAAAGAAAAACAAAAAAAAAAGAAAGAAAAAAAAAAAGAAAGAAAAAGAATACCTGAATATGGTGCTCCAGATATAAGTCAAATGGAGAGTCACAAGTAGTGTGTTCAGTCACGGCCTGGGGAATAAGAACTTTCCTACACCATAAATAAATGAGTGCATAAAGAGTCATAGAGAAATGTATTTTTCATGAGAGAAAAGATGGACACTAGAATTTACTGACAAAGACTTACATTTTGTAAAAAGACTATTATATTTGTTTAAAATATATTTACTTAAAAAGGAGATAGCAAGAGCAGTATACAAAAAAAAAATAGAACAAAGAACATATGATGGTGGTTTTCTTAAGAATGCAATTCTTAGTACTTTAAGACTGTTTGATAAAGATGATAAAGACTGTTCTCTATACTCACACATCTCTGTTTTCTGGAAATATCAAAATTTGACCATTCGCCATTGTGCAAGAATATCATATAAAAAGATCCTTTCTGCCATATAATTATAATAAACAAAAAAAAAAAAGAAAGAAAAAGTTACACAATATCCAGTATCCTTTTCATAAATCCATCCCAGTATTTTTAATGATTAACTTACAAGAAAAATAAGTTTGCCAAGGGTTTAGTGAAATCCTGCTCATTAAGCTCAGATATCTTTGCTGCCCATGTGCACTCCATTTCTGCCAGGGAATTATGCCACATAAAATTGGCATTGCTGACTTTTACTTCTTATTAATTATAAATTATTACTTGCTTTGAAATAAAACATTAACAATATTGTAGGTAGGGGCATATTGCAATTTATTGTTTCTCTTCTATGGGACCTCCAGTCACCAGTGCTCAAACTGAGCGTACAAAATCATTAAAAGAAATAAGTGGTTTCATGCTATTTTCGATGTGTGCTATTGAAGTGCTATGAGTCATCAGCATCTTAGCTTGTAATTCCCTGTGATTATTTTGCAGAGGTCCAATACATATAGAGAAGGGTGAGCCTGTTCTACAATCTTACACTAGAAAAATAATACAAAGTTTCCAGAAGTCAATGACAGACTTTGCTTGTTACATTTAGTAATGATGCTAAGCAGAAAATATAGGTTGCTAGACATCATTTCAAGTATTCATTCAAACTCTGAATTTTAACCATGGTCTTTTTTTCTAATAGAAAACAACTTAGAGTGTATTTATCTTGATGCATGAAAAGAGAAGGGCTGAGCAGAAACAATTAATACTTCCAATACTTGTTTCATCTCCTAACTGTGGCCTTCACCGTCCTTCATATCCTCATGGTGTTATTCTGTTCTGGTTTAAACAGTTCCTGTCCTCTTATTTCTTCAGCTGTGATTGTTAGACCAGTTCTCATAGTTATGGCTCTCAATATGATAAAGGCTTGGAATCTTCACATACCTGTCCCAATTTTTCTTTTATTGAGAGTATCTTTTATGAGATTATTTCTTCTAATATTATTACTTATCATGAACAGAATATGCTAATTCCAGGGGCCTAAACTGCATAGACAACAAAGTTTAGAAGATATTTCTGTCAGCTCCGCAGCCTTGTAATGCTTGTGATTCTCCATGTCTCTGCTTTTTGTTTTTGTTGTGCTAAAATGTATTTATATTGATTGACCTCATTTGAATTAAATAAGCAAAGGCTGTGTTGAAAATAAAATCAATCCTGGGTTTAATTCTGAACGTGCTGCTTTGTATGCAGGAGAAAAATATATCCCCAATTAAGGATGAGCAAGAAACCACACAGACAGAAATACGGATGGATTTTTCAAAATTGTGCCCTTTAAATATATATATAATAAAAGGGCCAGATTTTTCAAAACCACTGTAGTGAATAATGAGTGAAAATGAAAGGGATTCAGCAATCCCTACTGGAAAAGGCAAATAAAATGATTCTCTTTCCATTTTCATCCTCATTCCCTATTTATGGTATTTTAAATCATTTTGCAGCTATCCTATGCCTAGCTCCATATCTTATGGCTTAAACAGGATTCCAGCTTGTCGGTTTTTATTAGGGGCTTTTAGAAGATGCTAATAATTTACATCAGTGGGTACAGATCGCCATTACCACTGAGTCTTGTTAAACAAAGTACTCCTGAAGTCTCACTGACCATTTCTAATGAGAATATAACAAATTAACTGCACTCATCCCCAGCCAGTTTCAGGACTAACTCAATTCTATCTCGTATTTTCCATTATAAGTAGACTTATTTTGATAAAGCCGGTGTTTGTATGTGCCTAACGCATAGTCCAAGCGAGTGCCAAAAAGTTAATTCTTCATCATTTCTTTCACCACGCTCATGGACTACTTAACTCTCAGAGGAAATCTGGAGAACAGTTTCTAAGTGATTGCAACGCAGTGGCTACGCTGCAGTATTACCAAAGCAAGAGTTTAAAATGTCACTTTTCAGAAGCAAGACACTTCTTCCTTTCTCTGGAAGTAGCCTTTAAATCCAAATACGTTCCTAAATTTAGATTCCTCTGGATAAGAAGTAGGAGGTGATAAAAGTAGTGGTGATGGTTTCGGCATTTTGGAGAACCAAGAAGCATCTGGCTTGCTACTCAACTCAAACAAAGATGCAAACAAAGACTCTCTCCAGGCAAACGTCACAGACACTACTGGCTGCATTAAAATGAATAGTGTATTCCTCTGCTTGGGCACTCGAAACATCCCAGGCTATTGTTTCACACCACTTTTTGTCCAATTCCTGAGAATCAGACCTCACATAATCCACTGCTGCAAATCTGGCTGCTCAATAGTTCAGTCACAGGGTGAGCTGATGGTGAGCTCCTAGCAAGCGGCTAAGACAGGGCACACTTTCTTTTCCTCTTCCCTTCCCCTCTCCTATGGAGGCGACCCATTTGCCTTGCCTCTAGAAGCGTGTGCCCTCTGTTCTCTACGCTGCGCTCGGCCATGGCCTGGTTCCCTCGCCCTGCGCTCTGGCGTGGCTGGGTTCTTGGGGCCACTTCAGCACCTCAGTGTTACGCATCCTGCTGTCACGCACATCCTGTATTTTTCATTTCGTTACTCATCCCTCCTCAGCTCCTGTAGCGTCCTGTGCGCCATCCGTGCTGATGGCTCCTCTCAGGTGCATCTCTTCAACCACCATACAGCTCAAGGTATTTTAGACCTCTCTCCTCTCTCTTCACAAGTGTCCTGATATGTATGAAAGCAAAACTGCTGCACCCCTTCTTCACAAGCTTGCTTCTGTCCCCTTTTTCAAACACTGTATTATTTCATGGTTTTTTACATATATAAAAAAAATGGTTGCATTTAGTCCCCCTTTCTTTCTCTTCATGTTCATACAGTCTTTATGTTCATACCAGTATTTTAGCACACAAGCTAATGTTCTAACTGTCCTAAATTCGACTGTTGCCTTCCACTGCTGTCAAAAGCCGTGATAGATCTGTAGTTTCCTTTTTCTTCTGTTTTACTAGATCAACAAATCATCCTCTTATTTGTATATTTATTTATATTTCAAGCCTTTCTGGACTTCTTTGCTTTCAAAACTGAAGCTCTGAGTATTGATAGCTCCAGAACTGGAGGCCAGCACCTGAAAGGGCAGCGCATGCTCCCGAGAGATGGAAATCGCTCACAGGTCCTACACAAGAAGGAAACAAGGCCACGCTCCTTAAAGATGCTAATTCCATACATACGGTGTTTCTGATGTGGTTCTGAGGCATTCTAAGCCTTTTACTACTACTACTGAGGTAGTTCCTCAGAAAATTGGTATTAACTATTTTTTAAAGCAGCGACAAATGAAGACTGGTAGATCCTTCAGCCCTCTATGAAGAGAAAATGTCTTTTAGCAGCAGCAAATGAGACCTTTTAGTCTCTCCTGTCCAGAGGGAGCTTTCAGTTACACAGCTGAACAAAAGAAATGTGCACTTCTCTCTATTTATTCTGTTGGCAGTTTCTATGCAGATTTTATCCCTGTGAACCCGTTAGCATTATGTCACTTAAGATTAATCGAGTAAGGTTATGAATTAAATTAATATGAATTCATTAATATTTCAACATCATATTACGACTGCCTATAAGATTATTTATAGTCCTTTGCACATCACAGTATCATTGACATATTTTCTAAACTAAAAGCTTTAATTCAAAATATGCTTGGTCTTGCAAAGTAAAATACATGCCACAGGGTCAATGCACATAATAAATACATTATTTGTTATTATTATTATTACATTATTTATATTTATACTGTATTTATATATTATATCATTATATTATTATTAATAAAATAAATATATATGTGTATTAGTTAATTATTTTATTCACATATCTCAACTAGCAGAAGAATTAATTCACACATATGGCACAATTCCATTAATTAATCATATCATAATAAGTAAATTGACCTTGGTTCATTCTTCTAAGCAGCCTTAAGGGGAGGGGAGGGAGATGATGAGTATTTTTGCATGTTCAGAAGTTCAATTAATCAAGCCACAAACCCTATATCTATTTTTAAATGTAGTTTACTATTATATGAAGTCATAATTTTGGTTCAAATACGGGAAGAAAATAAGAATAACACTCAAATTCTCCCCAGAGCAGAAGTCACTCAGTTCAATCTGTCCTGTGGGTAACATTTTATTCAGAGGAAAGATTGCATTAACTTACACAGCTTTATCAGGGATGTGGAAAAATATATATATAATTTCCCAGATATATTATGCTATGCTAAATTAGGAAAAGCCATGAACAGATCAAACAGGGTTACAAGAAGCAAAGCAGTAATGTGCTTTGAAATAAGAACTTGAGATTCAAAGTGTCAAAAAAGCAAGCCAGATAATTCTGGAAATAATAATCTAAACCACATCTTTTCTGAGGGCGATATGTGCAAAATCATAATGTTGTGACAGACCAAGAAGGGATACCGGGAAGTAGGTTGTGTATGAATCTGTACTGCAAGACCAACGAAGATGGTATGATTTTGATGTGGATACTGATAAACAGTACATACTAGAATGAAAACTGAACTACATACTGAAAGCCCCTTTCTACAAAGCATTGAAATAGCCACACCAGTAATTCCCCTTCTCAGTACCACATGATGTCAAGAAGAGAGAAATCTTGAGAAAAATAAATAAATGCAAGCATATAAAAATTGCATATAAAACATGGAATGGTCATATGGGAAAATGCAAATAATGAAAATGTCAAGAATCTAAAAATGAGAATATAACATGAATTCCTGAATTCATGGTTCAATATCTTTATATGTGATTTACCTAAAATATACTTCTTATTCATGAGAACAACAGATTTAAGGTAAAGCTACTTAATTAAGAAAAACAATTGTATTGATGTAGATTTAGATTTTAAAGATAGATTTTCCTTTTTTTTAAAAAAAAAAATATCGGTTAGGTTTTGACAATTAGGCATTGCTTGGGTGAAGTGCTGAAGAAACAGAGTAAATATTTCAGAAGATACAAATCTGAAGAAAAGATTAAAAAGGGATTAATCGGAAAGGAAATGGGAAAAAAAAGATTATGCTTGGATAATTACAAAAAAAAAAAAAGTCCTGCTACATCTGGAAGAAATAAGAACAAATTTGTGGGGAAAAGAATGGGTATTTTCTTTCTTCCTAGACTCCTTCTGGAGGTTTTGGTCATAGTAATGATTTTTGAGGCAAACTAATTAGCTGATCGGAGACCAACCCCTAAAAAAGTCTGAAGCAAGGGTCTCTTCAAAGCTTTTGCTAACTACATTTCCAGTAGATTTCAAGGCCGTCACATTCTGAATTTTATAGTTTTGATTGCTCTGCTTCTAAAAAAAAGATGTTCAATTGCAATAGAGGGGTCTTGTGAGAAATACATGAAAGATCTTGAAGAAAAGATGTCTTATTAAAGCGAGAGCAGTTTTATAAGAATACAGATGTGCATATGATGGCAAGTCCAAGGGTGGGAAAGTCTACTAAGGGGAGCACACCATCAGCGCCCAGCAGATGCAGTAGGATGATGGAGAAAGCTCAGGGCTGAACGTGGATACAAGGTCAAACAATTTTCTGTGTACTGACAAATATCTCTTAAAATTTCTATCAATAATGACAAAGAAACAGGGTATAAGATTTTTTGTATGTTTCTCTCTTTGGTGAAAATAGCATTTCCTTTTTATCAAACTGAGAAAAAATCAGTAGCAGGTGCTGCTCCTGCTACTATGCAGTGTAGCTTTAGGTAATTTGAAGATGGAAAAAAAATCCTTTCTAACACATCCAGTGATTATTTTAGAAGAATTGTACACATACACAAAAAAATCTGCTGCTTTCTTTTTTTTTTTTTTAAGTGGTACTTACTTTTATCATATATCCATCTTTTTTTTTCCCCCAGAAAGACTTTCCAAAAGTTTGAGAAGTTTTAAGATCAGTTTTCTAAAGCGATCTTAAAGAAAAGCTTGCCCAAAAATAAGCTAAAAACCGCCCTGAACCTTTAAATTATTTCTCATCTAAAGAATGCTATTAATCAATTAAAATGAATAACAGAACTTTGAAAGTAAAATTACAGAAACATTATTTTTATTAACGTAAAGATTTTCTCCATTTTATAAACCAACTCTACTTGGAAATTACAGGTCATGATCAATTCAAAACATAAAACTTTGGGAAAAAAAGCAGCAAGAGTTTGTCAACAAAGCGAGCTTATGCTCTGTGGCAAAACAAAGTAATTATAGTGTGATTACTTTGGGAAAATAGTGTGAAACTATTGCAAAGTGCAGTTTTAATTGATTTTAGGAAAATGATGACATGATTTTTTAATACTTTTTTACAATCCTACTTAGTTACATATATACTGACATTTAATACACTTAGTGTCCTAAAGGTCCATATCTGCATAATTCAACAAGCAAAGCACAGGCAGAAGGGAAATACTAGCACTGCTGAGAACATATATATACTGAAAGAAATACTCCTAGAATTTTGCTAGGTCCTCAAATTTTGATCCCTCTGAGATTTGGGATCAAATCATGAATTTTGTCTTGAAATTTTTGAGGAGCAGATAGCTTATGGAGCGTATTTAGCTTATGCAGTGAGAAAAGATTGTAGGAAAAGGTGACAGATTAGCAACATTCCTGCAAAAGCCTCCTTTTCTAAGGAAGATATAACTTCTGAATGTAAAATTTCAATGCAATCCGATTCTTCTATCAAATCTTTATTAGATAGATTTATCAAAAAGATAAATAATCAATTTGCAGTTCAAACCCAGGCTGGGAATGTTTTGGACATAGTGAATCTAAGATACAGGTCGGCACGGTACAACGCCCCTCCATATACCTCCTGCTTGAAAAGGAATTTTACGCTAAGATATAAAGGCAGAAAAGACACCGGAACGCTGGCACACTGCTTGCCTGTGTGCAAGTTGCACTTTAAGACAGCGCCAATCTAATGAGAGTATTTCAAACTCATTTCCTGGTCTCATTTCCACCTGAACGGCTTCCTTAGCCAGTGGTCCCTACGGCTTCACTTGAAGAATGTGGGTGCTCAATTAGGCACTTTTATGAGGCCTATTAAACTATATGAGGTGGTCTGCACTTAAGCCTGCAAAGCACTCATTAGGGCAGTGTTATAATGCTGAGAAAGCTTGATTGCAAAAGCAGAGGCTGAGTAGCTCTTCGGCATTTTCTCAATGAAAGTGATTTTAATTGCCTACCGCCTTAGACTCTGTGCTCTTGCCATGCTTGGTTGGAAGAAACAGGGTCAAAGGCTCTGCCAGCAGGGCTCCCACTTTTATCTTTCTCTCAACAGTAGCTACATTAAGGACTTAGAAATAGGATCGTTGACCCTCCCATTAGCTGTGAAAAGAGCTCCTGGATGTGTCCTGGAAAGATTCTGACTCAGAACTGGAACAGTTGGTTTCCTGGTCATAAGCACCTCTAGGTCATTTACCTCTCACCTCATACGCCCAGTGTAGAAGTAGTGCTGATGCTCCCTCTCCTGTAATTTAGGAGGAGAAGGATGAAAAACACTATCCAGCTCATGATGGGCCTTTCTCAAGCACCCCTGGGCTCGAAGAGCCTCTGTGGGAAAAGAGATGGTGATCTAGGCAATAACATCAGCCCAGGTTTGTCACCCGGGATTGATCAATCTTGCTCTGTCCCGGGCAGTACACTTAGCTCCAAAAAAGAAATGGGAAGCCAGATTTGATTTCCGTAACATGCTCCCATCTTTCTTAGCCGTTCATAACAAGTTACTTCGTAAGGTTGCAAGCTGCTGCACCCAGCTCTAAGTTTCACATCCTACCTTTCTTCACTGCCAATCCTATTGCTGTTTGGCTTTGCTTTTAATTTCTCCCTGTCTTACAACTGACTATAACTCAGCACTGAGTCAGAGAAGGGACTGAGCCATGACTAATAACGTGAGCACTGCAGTACACTCTGTCAAAAGTATCTGTCAGCACCGAATAGGAAGGGGTCATAGGACTAAATAGGCTAATAATAAAGTGCTAGCTGCAGAACCTAGCACTGGGGAAGTTGTGACAGTGGCAGTGTCTTGTGGAAGAAGAGAAACCCCAAGAGAACCACGACTGAGACCGAGCTACCTTTCCTCATGCTTGTTAATGCTTTTGTTGGGCAGTTCCTTTACTGACTGGAATGAGCTCTCCTCTGAAGCGAGGTGCTGCTCAAGGGGCAAAACAGGACCTTACAGAATAAGCAAGTTACTAGGCAAATCATAGGAGCTTTCGGTAGGAATATTCGTGCTTCTAATCCTGAATGTAATTTCAAGCTACATTGGACAGTTAGCATGATACATTTTGCGCAAATATTTAGTGGGGAGTGACTAATGTAGTTGTATTAACATACCTGTTATCTGCTTGAAGCTGTTTCTATTCCCACAAAAGATCTCCCTCAGAGAAAATCTTTACCTTCTGCATATTTCAGCAAAAGTAATTCAGAAATCATTTTGCCTCTGGCTGCTATGTAGAACAAGGACAAATGGCATTTTCTAGGATTACTGACTTAAAAATAGTATCTCCAGAAATGATCCCACTTCTTCTGACCTCAGTGACAAGGCTCCCTACCTGTCTAAGGAACTCAAAACTTGTGGTTTCATCTCCTGCTGCTATTAAAAGGAACACTCGTTCAAATGGCCGAGGGGATGAGTCCTAAAGCACTGCTCTCACCTCCTTGGAACAGGGTGAGCTTGTGATAAAGTAGGAGTCTGAGTGATCATGCAAACTGAACTACAGTCTGTGCTTCCCCACTGAGGTGTTCCCTCTGTGTTCACAGACGGTTCATGGCAATCACAAACTCTGAGACATTGCTGAAAAAATACACCAAGAAGAAGAACAAGAATCTTCTCTTTTCTTTTAAATACATCTCATCTTCTACAGTGTGAGTGAAGCTACCTATCACTCAGGCAGCATTTAGACTAGCAAGATCTATGTTTGGCAGACTTAGCAAGGCACTTTGGCCATAGTTTGAAAATAAAAGCATCGCAGGAAGAAAGGTCATTTTATCACAGATCTTCATGAGGATCTCTGCTGAAATCTTTTTTACGAATGTTGCATTTTAAGTGTAACTTCTGCAACAATGTCTTTTGGGAGTTTAGCGCAAATTTTGAGATGGGACAGCATCAATGGGTAAAGTCTTCACCAGGTATCATGTTCTATTTTGGGCTCCACATCTCAAGAAACTCTGGAGGGACTCCAAAGAGAAATGGACTCCAAAACTCCAAAAACCTCCAAGAACTCCAAAAACCTCAAGGCATGACTGAAAGAATTAGGACTTTCTAATCTTGAGAAGAAAGAACTACCTGAATTAATAGGATGTATAATAATATTTTTCAAATATGTGAAAAAAAAATAAAAATAAATGTAATCAATTGTTTCCTGTGTTCACTGAATAAAAGATGAGAAAAAAAATCTCCTAATTTTCAGCAAAAAATATTTAGGTTGTAAATCTTTCTAACTAGGGGGATAGATAACTAAGAATACTGTAATTGCCTGCATGATTAGAATTTGCAAGAGCTGTGCAAACATCTGTTAAAGGATGGTAAGGATTACTTCATCTTGCCTCAGTGCAGAAAGTGAGAACTACTGATCTCTTGAGATCCCATGGAGCTTTCCATTTCTCTGATGCTATGGATTTTATGACAGAGATACTAGGCAGACATGGGAAATGGGCATAACTCAACATCATGCATAAAAAGAGGATATTCAGTGATATCTTAATAAAAACATAATGTATTCACTACGCTAAACTTTATAAGCAGTAAATATTTTTAATTAGCAGATGCAATGCTGAGTCTTATTAATAAACATTAAAGACTAAAAAAAGGATAAACTGACGGTAGGTTTGTATTTCTAAAGTCAAGTGTCCAGACCAGTTGCTGGCTTATCCCCAGCAGCTATGTCAACAATAAACAAATGATGCAGACTGTTTGTTTTCATAGGAAAAAGACAGAAAAAGGACCATAAGCCAATGTCAAATCATTGTTTTTTCTTAGATATGGGATAAATAGATATTCCTAAGGCTTTCCAAAGCTCTGGGAACTTGAGTTTCACACATATGCCTTTCTGTGAAATACACTGACATGTGCTAGAAAAATTAAAGGCTGCGTGTGTGTGTTTTTTTGTGAAAATGGAATGAAAGAACTAAGAAACTCCTTATGGGCTGTAAGTGTTAAGGAAAATGGTTAGATAAGGCAGGCAGCAGTAACTACCTATATGATTTGCTAACTATTGCTGCAAGGGCTGATGCCGGTTGTGGAAAAGATGAAACCCCAGCAAATAATTGCTTGTGCATGTCTCAAAGGAGTCATTTCTTTGGAGGTGGCTCTGAAAAAAGGGTCTTTTCAAAATGGTAAAGGGAAAATCAGAGAAGGATGTCTTCATGATTTTTGCTCAGCCAAAGGTGGTGGGATGCTGTGAGAGCACATGGTTGCCCATGTCACTCATCACTTGTTCCAGGGTGAGGAAGCATCTAGACTTACTTACTAGTAAGTATGGTGAATCAGCAGTTTCCAAAGGAAGATGCCCAATAAGACAACGGACTGTACACAGATACAAAAATGACTTACAGGAAGACGTTAATTCTAGTTCACTAATAAGAATTCTGAAGTTCATCCCCATCGCCACAAGGACAATTCCTATTTACTCCCTTAGATAAACAAGAGCTCCACCACTTAAACTTATTATTCCTTTTCTCTAAAGCAGTCATGTTCATGTAACTAGGGAACAGAACCCAAAGCACACAGCTGAATGATCCTCTACCAGATGATAATTATTTATAATTAATACAATCAGGAAATTGTGTAGACTGCCTAAAAATTATTTGCATGGAAGATTTTATGCATAACTTTCTATAAAAAGTCACAAAAATTAAAGTCTGTTCACATGAATGAAAGTAGGAAAAAATATATTCAGTATTATTCGCTGTTAGTAGCCTGCCCCTCTCCATATTCTGTCAAAAGTAACAGTCCCAGGCTGACTGCATGAGTGCATGCTTAATGATGGGAAAGAACTACACAATTTTCCAGTATTGTTGTCCTCTTTTTTTTTTTTGTGATATACTTCTCAACAAAGGGCTATGAGGATTTCCTATATTGTCCCTACATTACCTGGATGTTTTGATGAAGGCTCAAAATCTTCAACATTTCATTGAGTATCTCTGCTCAGTTGAAACAGCGCTAGTGACAGTTGATTTTTTTCCCCCTGCTTACTAAAACTGGTGCTTTTTTTAAAGTCTCCTTTCTCATTTAAATCCTTTCCTTGTAGTTAAAAAGCAGTAGTACATGCATATGTGACAGGCATCAGAGTTTTGAATGTTTAGTCCCCAGTGTCTCCCTGTGGATTGCTGCAAGTTGTAATTCACAGACAAGACACTGCTAAGGCATTAGTGAATAGATATTCTGGGAAACTCAAAATGCCAATTAGTGAATGACTGTGTGATATAATGTGTTCCTGTTGATTCTGGACTGCAACTTCTAAAACAAATTGGTACATCTCTGTATAAAACAGCTTTTACATACACATATTACACTTATATACACACTCTTTTTTTGTGCCTGAATAAGAGTAGCGCAAAGTCAGGTGAACAAACTTAAGCATCTTAAGATCCACTACCTCTTAAAAAGATTATCTGTTTTCAAACACATATCACTAGATAAAAACTTAAAGATAACTTCCCAGCAATTGCTCACCACAGAGGAGAGAGAAAGCAGTGAGAATAACAACCACATGTTATTAGACCACATGTCTAGTGCATATGGGAGCTGATGACAGGTCTACGGAGCACCTTTCTTCCTAGACTGCCTTTCTAACCCCATGGCAGATGATGGTGTTTCTGTTTGCTAAGCACTGGCATTGTGCCTACCTTGTGTGGACAAGTGCAAATAGAATCACCAAGCCAAGACCGTTGCATTAAAGGGTTTGAATCTGTGAGGTTGAATCTGCTGAGATTGCCAGCACCTTATGGCAATCTCCAGTAATTTTTCAGGGCCATAGAGATGAGATGGAAAATCTAGTACAAACATTACAAAGGGAAATAAAAATAGATGAAGATAGGAGTGTAATATCTGTTAGGCTTTAGGCTACACATCACCTGAGTAGTAACTAGTATTTATTCTGAGCCTTTATATCCCGTTTCTCTTGAAAAAGAGTAGACAGCAATTAGTCCTAGCAACAGCAGGTATGAAATAACCCCGCATCAATTACTGTCTACAGAAATTCACAGAAGAAAAAAGTTAGGAGAGAGAGGGTTTTTCAAAGCTGGTACTTAATTAGTAATGCTCTTTCACTTGTGTTCTCACACACTAATAACTGCAGATATTACTTAACCCAGAAGTGTCAGGCTGGATTAGACATGCACAGTACTACAGGTACTGATATGGAAAGGTGCTTAACATTGACTGCAAAGGAGAAGCAAAATGCGTGTGAGAAATAAAGCATCTGTGCTTCCATACAGGATGTGAATGTACTGTTTAGAGTCAGCTTAGACTGCCCCAAAGAGTATGTAATGTAAAAAAGGGAGGATTTCTCCCCTCCTTTTGCTCAGTTTCATGCAGAAGGGATCTAGTTCAAGTGTTTGAAGATCTCTGCACAATGTGAACCACAGCACAGAAAGCTGGCCCGGCTAGAGGTGCTAGAAAAGTGCACCCTCACCTGCGCTGAAACACGGATATATATGCAATTTATCAGTACTAAGGAACCTGGCAAGTGCATCCACCAAATGTTAACCTGTTCCTGTGGGTTGTAGACACCTCAGTCTTCACAATCCTTGCACGAGGGCTCCCTTGGCATCTCTCATGCTATAGGTTTTGATTTCAACAGAACTTGATTTTGGCTTCAACAGAAACTTGGCTTAATGGTGTTTGCCTATGTCTATTGATTACAGAGTGGAATATAACTGAGCATGACAGATCAGGAGCAGAAACAAATGTTAAACTAGAACTTACGTTGCCTGTGATGTTGAACATGCAAGAACTGAAGAAAAGTCCTAAAGGTGAGAGGAAAGCGAGAAGGGCGTGCAGCTCTTGCTTTACAAAGAGCAGACTGCACTTCATTTTATGACTAAAGGACAAGAGGTAGATAGGGGAAGTGTGGGAATTTCTCTCAGCTGAAAGCTATTAATGTTAGATTTGAACTAGGCGTAGACTTGTTCATGTGATAGTATCAGACAACAAAGCATTCACTCATTTTAGGAAAAGGGCACCTTTGCGGCACATAAGGATCACTAAATTGACAGTAGCATTCTTAGAATACTTAGTAGTCTTAGTAGAACAAAGTCTAATTTTATTTTCCCATTTTTATAATTTGTCTCTGCTTTTTTTTCACTAGGATTATTGCTCACTCTGAACTACTCATTTAAAGTCACTGATCTGCAGACCCCGCGTTCTGTACATCAGACCCATGCTGCTTCAGGTCAAAGAGCAAATCAGCTCTTCCCTTATTACTCCTTCAATCCCAACATACGCTGCCTGTAGTGTTTTGGGGAATTAGGTGATCACGGGCTAGTTCCTCTCAAATAGCCACAGTGAATATTGTTTATGAGTAACCATCTAGATAGTATACATAGATGATGCAGAGACATGCTGTTGAATATATTAAGGAGTAAACAAACTCTAGATTTTATTCTGGACTAATGTGGTGCACATTTTTAAATCTCCATGTGCTGGAAGAAAGAGTAAAGACTCTGTGGTTTGCTCATAAATATTTACAGAATTGTTCAGTCCATTGTGTACTGAATAACCAAAATGAATTCTGATGTAAACCAGCCCAGCTCCTGTATTTATATAGTATACTTGACAGAATGCAATAACAAAATAGGTTTTGCGTTTTAAGTTTCTGCTCCAGCTCCTCAAAGCACCTAGATTTTAAGAATGGCAATACAGAACTGTTATTGTCCAGGGACTTGGCATCTTACAGATTAGAAGTGCATATATTCTGCAAGGACAAAACGATGTACTATATAATTTATACTCACATAAATGTATTCTGCAAGAACAACTCAATATATTATATACTTACATTCCTATATTTTTGCTCCTGGTAAGAAAATCTACCATCAAGTAAAGCAAAACCACAAAAACAATTTAACTCTACATACTGAAGAAAGGAAAACTAAATTTGCTTTTTACTATCTTATTTTATATTCAAAATGGAAAGGAAGATACACAGATGTAGGATGTGAATTTTGACATAAAATATTCATAATTGGGGAAAAAGCAAAGTCTACTATTTCTGACAGGTGCAAGCATTCAGGTTGAACCCCTAAATGTATCTTGTCTTTATGTATTTATTCTGGTTGTTCCACAGTATTCCATTTATTTCCTGTTGAAAGAGTTCTCTTTTAAAACAAAATCATAATCTGAGTCATAGACTGAAATGCTGATTTCAGAGACAAAGTGGAAACTAAAAAACAAGAGAGATGAAAGGCTTGGGGAAATCTGTGCTCTACAGATGCACTTTTATTCTCATGAGTCTCTCTTTCCTCAAATGAAAGGAATTCCAACCAAAAAAAGGGTGTAATTCACCACAGAAACGTGCAAAACTTTTCAAGGCGATGTCTTTGCATATGCTAAAGGCACAGATGATGTTCAATGTAAAGCATTACTTTTATCTTTATTGTTTTGAATATGTTGGATCATAAGAATGGATGTGCTCCCACTGGCACTTCAAAGCGGCACAGATAATCCCATGTCTCACTTGCTTTGTTTGCATTTTTAATTTTGCTCAGTAAAAGCAAAATCAAAGCTCATACTTCATTCTGTGAAAAACTTCTGTGCAACATCCATCAGAAATCCAGCTTGTCTGCACCAAGGGTAAGTTATGAAGCTCCAAACTCAGGCAGGATATTTCTATTTAGTGTGTGTGTGTGTTTGCCTTATTTTACATGATAAAGTGCTTCAATTTCTCAGTGGATGGAAGTCATCAATCTCTACCATGCTCGAAAATTCTTCCTCTACAGATCAGCGGGCCCTTAATCTGTGGAGCAGGTGCTGGTGTTGAAGAAGGAGCAGCCAGATGAGCGCAGTTGTTTCTGATGCATGTGAATGTCATCATCACTCCAGCTGCAATGCAAGTGTCAATAAAAGCAAGGTCAACTTCTAGTCCCAAGACTTTTTATTTAGTCTCGAGACTTTTAATATTTATTCTGGTCCCTGAGCCTAGAAAAATGGGATTGAGAGCCTTGTTTTTTTGTTTTTGTTTTTTAAATCATCTACCTTTCAGGTTCTATGGGTCTGTGTGGTGCCTGGAGCAGCTTGTCCAAGGAAGGGCAGAGACAAGAGCAATTACAAAATTCTTTAATTGATGATAAGTTCCCAGGTAACAAGCTGTAGCTGGAGAGCAGAGCAAGGCCGCGGCCTCCTCTTACGCCAGCTCCCTCTGTGCCCTATTGTGTTGGAACTGATGTCTCTTCTACCTCTAAAGATCCCTCCCAAAAACAGTTTCCATGGGGTGTCCTCCACCTTCCTCTCCCTCCTACCCCCTCTCCTCACCCCTCAAAGTCAATAACATGGTTAGTTTGGAAGTGTTTATTGAGGAAGAGCATTTCAATGTCATTTTTGCTCAAAGCACTTCCAATGCAAAAATATAAGTAGGGAGAGCTTAGAGTGAGTAAAGCCTCTTTCTAGACAACATTACGCCCTCAGATGGCTTCATATGTAGTGGTTAGCAGCTTGAAAAATCACATCTAGGTGTTACTCCTCTGGTCTTTCATGAAGCAGCTGTTAGCAGTGGGATCCTGTATTTGGAGCCAAGCAAGGCCGATGTAGCGAAACTGCGGATTAATTCATCCTGACAAAAGAAGGAATACCCTGCCTACCCCCTCAGTAAAACTTTGCAAAGAAAAGAGTGTCCATTTAATGCAATTAGCACCCTAGGTACAATAACGCTGCTAGGCAATAGGAGGAATTCCTGGAAACCACAAGAGCTATGCAATCCCCTCCTTTCTCATTGCCTTCTATATAAATTCTTATATCAGTGATCACCCAGGGGCTGCTTCTTCACTTGAATCAGTTTTACTACTGTATATTTCCATTTATTTCACACAAATTTATTCCTGGTTTAGAGTGGTGTTAGTTTACAATGTTTTAATAAAAATGAATGACTCCCCAACGAAAAACAGAGATCCCTAATGAGCTATTTTCTAGTGGTGCCCATACACTGAAACTAACAAACGGGAGGAGCAAACACCAGTGGCTGTAAAACATTTTTAGCCTGGAGATATGAGAATCTGCCAATGTAACGTGGGGGGGAAAAAAAGGCAACTTGGAAATTTGAATTTTATTTTTGCTTTTGCCCACAGACCTGCTAAGGGAGGTATGTTGTAACTCCTCAAGAATCCTGCACCCTTCAGAAGGTGGAACCTCCTCCCTCCTGCCCGGATCTGTAAAATAGGAACTTCTGAAAGGTTTAAAACTAAAAGCAAACACATGGTACTTCCAACCACTCTACCACAACAGTAACTTGGATTCCTCTGCATGTGTTTGATATAGAAGATGAAGAGCGTTCTGGTACGAAATAATAAAGTTACATGGTTCCAACAAGCCGCTTTGCCTGTGGAAGTGAGTGAAATTATCCTCGGGCTCCCTCACCATGCTGCCCAAACAGAGCGGATTCATCCGTCCTAGTTATGGGCACCGTCCCCACCTTGCACTGTGCCCAGCTGAAATGGCCCAAACCATGCCAGGGTCCCTGCTGACAATGTCAAGCAAGGGATGATCAGGATGGTGCTCAAACCCATTTGCTGACCCTGTTCAGTTTATTAGTTTAAAAAGATCTATTGAAATTCTGCAATACACACTGAGTATAAGGTTTTGCCATCTATAAGTAGGTCAGTTACAGAAAACAGAGCATTGAAGGGGAACAGTGAATTGCCCTTATTATTCCTTTCATATCCCACGTTAGCTGATTAAGAAAAAATGAGGAGATTGGAAGAATGTGAGGCCTTTTTTGCTTTTTCTTTGGCACTTAATTACTTGGACTATACTGTAGTTAGGCAGGACTGCTAAGCAGAATTGTTGTTCTTGTTGCTAGTATACAACATATAATAATCATATAATAATACATTACAATATATCAGTGTAATATTATATGAATAATATATTTCCTATTAGAAAAAAATCCATAGTTAACGAAATCAGACAAGTTATCTGGTACAAGAGGACCTTATTAAGGTCCCATCTTCACAGCATTTATTTAGGGCTTAAGCAAGATAATTAAATGGTTAGAGTCAAGAAGAAGCTTCGGATAGGTAAATTATTCAAGCTAGTCACTAAATTTGCTAATTTTATTACATCTATTAAGCTTTCCAGTTGAAAGGGCACATCCCAGCTTGTACATTGATCGACGATTGTATTATTCAACATTTTGCATCCTTTGTTATAATTTGGTGGCATGAGGCAGACACCATCCATATTATCAGTGAATGAGCTCATGGCACAGAGAACGGGATTTCATAACTAAAAACAGAAATGTATTTAAGTAAGGCGGTGGCTTGGGTCCAAAAATGAATTAAAACTGTCTTCCAGAACACTTTTTTTCTTTTTTTTTTTCTTTTAGTTTGAGTCAAAGGATACCTTAATGGCTCATTTTCTGCTCACACGGACACTAAATTCACTGCTTTCAGGAATATTTTGGAAGCCTTGTCTGTCTGCTGAATCTGGCTGATACCCATGCCATGCAGTTTTTTGGAGATACTTCTTTTTTTCTCAACTGTAGTAGAATTGGTGGGCTTAGTTTTGGATAAAAGCAATAGAACAACTTAACCTGTCACAGACTGATACTTAAAGGCTTTAAAGTAGATAAAATATTAAGAAGAATTTTTGTGCTAGTCTTAGAGAAATTAATTTTCATAAAAATGCAAAAAAGAGACAAATGAAAAAACTTCAGACCTTAAAATATTACTTACAATTCATAAAATAAAATGAAATAAAATAAAATAGTGCAAACAGTGCCAACAATCATTCATAAAGATGCCCCCATACAATTAATATTGATCCTGTTTTTTATTCTCCTATACAAGAGGAGTCACTGTGTTTTTGGTTGGTATCAACTGGGCTATGGAACTGATTTCAAATCATTCTTACACCTTGTGCTTATAAGAACCTGAATGTTAACAGGTAACTATAAATGCTGTTATGTTTAAAAAGTGGTATTCTTAACCTAGTAAGAGGTACAGACTAAAATCCACTCTATGAGTGGTACTTACATAGTCCCCATCTGTACCCTTAGAAATCTGAAAGGACTTGCTCTTTGGGAACACTGAGGTCAAGCACTATAGAGGGGAGCATGAAATACTCTTTCATTTTACAGAGGGAGATCTGAGCTATATGGAGAGATGAGGCACCTCCTTCTAGGTCACCAAAAAAAAAGTTGGAGATAGAGCAGGGTACTGATACTGAATCACCTGGCGAGTGTATCAGTGTCCTAACCACCAAGCTATTTTTCGTTACAGCAAATCTTCAGCAATTGAATTAAAAGAACAGCTACTAGGAAGACTGAATTTGTACGACAAGCCTGCAGCTGATGGAGAGGGTATCTCAAACACTCACTATGCAAGATTTCCTTCTTGAAAACTCTTTCTGTAAAATTGTGATTTATTTCATAAAACACTCAGGTTATATAAGTGCTCAGAATGCAATCTTAATTTTCTATGTTGATCTTCGTATTTTAACTACTTATTTGATGCCACATGCATATATGTAAATATATCATACATTATAAATTAATAAACAAGACAAAAATAAATTAAACTAATCACAAACAAAATTGCTAATGTTTTTTTAAGAGGCTGTTTAATTATCTGACACCTTCACTGTCATTCACAATGATTATCAATCTACATAGCAAGAATTTACATAGAAGTTTATGGAAAGTTAAGTTAGAAGTGTTCCAAATCACCAGGAAAAAATTCTTGAAAAATCTTTATGCATCACATAGATATGAAACGGAGATCTAGCAGCTGTGTTTTTCACAGCACCTGGTTTATTAGATTATCATTTTTGTTCAGATTAACTTCATATTTTTGTCCTTTCCTCATGGGCAATTGTTCCAGCTGAAGCTTCTGCACATGCTACAGGGGCCAGGAGA
Source organism: Microcambeva ribeirae (assembly GCA_035222435.1). Lineage (NCBI taxonomy): Eukaryota > Metazoa > Chordata > Actinopteri > Siluriformes > Trichomycteridae > Microcambeva > Microcambeva ribeirae. The sequence goes on along the minus strand of JAYECN010158794.1, from coordinate 3,294 downwards.
AACGAAATTCACTGTTCTGGCTGCTATTTTAAGGTGATAGCTCAGACCTTGTTCTCTTAGAATAGCTACCAAGATCTGACAAAACCTTACCAGCTGGAAGTGATTTCCATCAATCTCTCTTTCAAAATCACTAGCAGTCTTCACTGCTCAAATCATCATCAAATTACATCAAAAAAGTCACTCAAGCATCAATTCCACTCTATCTCAATCTACTCTGTATGTTCAGGGAACAGGAAAATCCCCGTATACACTCACCCTGGCCATAACCTCAAACACCATCCTTCCCACCTGTGCTCTCCCAGACCTTGCTGTTTTTCCTTTTGTGACATAAGATTCATTTCTTTAGCTCTGTAAAAACTTGTTAAAAGCTTAGGCAACCCTGATAACTGCTGAGAAATGAATCCAAGCTAATAGCAAATTCCCCATGAATCTCTGTTTAACATCCTACTGTGATATAGTAAAGTAGCTCATTTTAGGCTCTCGTTACTGTGCTCATAGACCAGTTATTCATCACTCTCTCATTATATTTGCCCTGTCACTCAGCTCTGAAAGCTTCTGCCTATGTGAATGAGTCTGTAATTTCCTCTTGCCTTCTCCCAACACAGGTCCACGCTCCCAGATAACCCTATGAAGGAAGCGTGTTTTGGCAGTGATCTCCTTGGATAGGTCACGAAGTAGCAAAAGGATATATTTTGACAGCACTGCTGCCACACAGTGCTTTTTGCTATATTCCGTTTCAGACACTTTTGCACAAACCAGGCTGTGGATATGCTCAACAGTTCCTGAAGGAGAGCTCACCTGAGGCAAACCTGAAGCAAACATTAGTGGTGGAGAATGCAAGAGCCACCAGCGAACCCGCAGTGTCCAACCTGCCTAGAAAATCTGCCCCCGGGTGCAACTCTCCCGTGCTGCTCTAATTCCATGCCTCACCTTGTGGACATACACAACAAATAGTGAAACCGTGCTGTACAACAGTTTCTGCAACACGAGACAGTGCACAGACACACAGACATATTGCAGAATTTGGGCCAGAGGCGTTACCTGCTAAAGCTCACAGAGCGCCCATCTGCAGCACACAGACCTTTTAGCATCTATTTGGGATTGTAATCTTCCTCAGTCAAAAATATGCTTCCTGAGAATCTTGTCTGTCTTTCTGTGCATTGTTCTGAGAGGAGTTTATACACATATAGACTTTCTTCCTTGGTGAAAACAAAATCATTTCACTGAACGCTGAGAAGCTGGAGCTGCTTCGCTGCTTGTTTAGTGAAATCCCTGCTCTGTGTTCTCGTATTTCCCTAGGATAAAATACAGTGTTGCATATCATCTGGGACCTTAAACAAGAGAAGACAAAAAAAAAAAAAAAAAAAAGAAAGAAAAAAGAATTCCTTATGCAGTCAGGTCACACCCTGGTGACAAATTTTAATGGAAGGGCTAGGCTGTGATTTTGGTATGTGATTAAAAGAAAAATGTCCTGTCAGTGGAAGCTCACTGAGAGACAGGCTTTAATCAGGCTTTAATCAGTGGATATGTTCCCCCACATAACATAGTCTGATCACGTGGCTGTGGCTACAGTAGGCAGAAGGAATCATTCCCACACATATTAGTGAGCACGAATCCCGTTGGGATCAACAAGGCTGCAGTGTGAGCCTTGCCTAGGCTTTGCTATTTACACTATTTACACTAACTGTGCAGGCTCAGGCTCCGGGGTTGGCCCAGTTCAGTAAAATACCTTTCATTATTCAGAAGCCTGTCCACACATTAAAAAAAAAACAATCACAACTACATTTTCTGGATTAAAAAAATAAAATCAACCCCCTTTTTCTACATTTTAATCAGTTGAGCCATAGCTGTCGTTCAGCACATGAACACAGAACCTAGAGGAGGAGCTCCATTCCCCTGCACGGCTTGCGCAAACGGAGCAGTCCCAACGCATGTGCTGGAGCTCAATTCCACCTTCCAAAGAAACTATAGTTCACTGGCTGCCAGAGAAGTTCCTGAAAAAATCTGGCACTGTCTTGAGAGACAGGAAGACAAATTTCCTTTGGTTTCTCGGTAGCCCATCAAGCTGCTCACACAGCTTCAGACAATCTAGTCAATAGAATTTATAAAAGTCTAAAGGAAATATTGCCTTGATTTATTTAAATGAAAAGTATTGCATTTCCACTTTGTTGCAGAACAATACTTTACCGTATAATTTTCAAATTCATAGTGAAATATAAATTGTGAATAGTGAAATATTCTGCTCCTGTCTAAAGAAAGTATATAGAAATACAAGTTTTCTTCAAGTTTTCTTCCATGGCCTCTCCTGTTTATCTGCAGGAGATGCTGCCTTATGTCTGAATTAGCAGACCAGATTACTGGTATAAAAACACTCAGTGTTTATTTGGCCACTGGAGTTCCCACTTCAATATTTTAACTTTAAATTCCTTGGAAATTGTTTTGAATTAAAATGCTTGACTGAGAGAGAATTACAGTAACTAAGATGCAGACACACAGTCCATTACATTGATTCCATCATGGGGGAAGTAACTTATGACAAAAGTTGAAGGAATAAAGATTGATATTTCCCAAATATTCTGTTTATCTCCAATGTTTCTGTACCACTTCTATTGAAATATTTATGAAGTTAAAAAAATCAAATTAGCAATGAACTAATTTTTATTGAAAATATTTTTCAGGTAAATGAAAATATTCCACAACACTTGCATGACAATTTCAATGAAATTGGGTTTAAAATTTTGGAAAGAAGCCACAATAACTTTCATGTAAAATGGAAAACAGGTCCCTACCAAGTATTGCTAAATGTCTAGAAGAATTTAGTTCTCATATTGATAGCTGACAAGGTGATGCCTCTACTACATTGGCAATACTTAAATCGCTGTCCCCTATCCCCTCACCTTTAGCCAGCTCTCCTATAGAAGTTGCCTAACTCTTTTTCGCAAAATCATGTCATAATAGTTACTGAATAAAGATGGATGTAAATAACTACATGTATCAGAGCTTTCAGTTCCTTTTAAATGAGATGCTTGAAAAAGCAAGATCATCCAGGTAGGGCAACCCAGATAGAAAAAAAAAAGTGCAGAATTTTCTCGATTCAGTTTCATGCAGTTGTTTTGTTCACTCTGGCAGGTATTTAGACAAACATATTTTTCTCCTATCTATGTGCTACTATGCAGAATGGGCCCTAAGTAATGATAATACTAAAGGACAAGGTCAGTTAGAATAGAATAGAATAGAATAGAATAGAATAGAATAGAATAGAATAGAATAGAATAGAATAGAATAGAATAGAAT
>JAYECN010158688.1:0-26699 GCA_035222435.1 Microcambeva ribeirae | reverse complement strand
TTGTCACCCACCATGACGCCCAGGTCCCTCTCTGCAGAGCTGCTCTCCAGCAGGTCAGTCCCCAGCCTGTACTGGTGTCTAGGGTTATTTTTCCCCAATTGCAGGACCTTGCACTTGCCCTTGTTGAATTTCGTAAGATTTCTCGCTGCCCAGTTTCCCAGTCCAGGTCCCTTTGGATGGCAGCGCAGCCAGTTTGAGCTGTTCCATCACTTTTCCTGGGATGGAGGTGAGGCTCACTGGCCTGTAGTTGCCTGGGACCTCCCTCTTGCCTTTTTTGGAGACTGGCGTGACATTGGCTTTCTTCCAGTCCTCCGGCACCCCCTTTCAAAGATGATGGAGAGCGGCTTAGCTATGACATCTGCCAGCTCACACAGCACTCTGGGGTGCATCCATGTCCTCATCTCTCCCTTTCTAATTACTCCTACTATGTAGGTCTTCAAACAATTATCAAAATGTAAGAGTACTTGATTAAAGCTACTATATTTATTTTTAGTAGGGCACTCCAGGCATCTTAGAAACACTGATAGTCCGACAGCTTATTCCAGCCAGCTTCTCCTTTGGAGACAGGCCCTTCAGACCAGCTTTGCTAGTCTAACAGGTACTGAAATATCTATTCAAATTAGACAACTCAAGCAGTCATTTTAAAATACAGAAGCTCATTAAAGCAAGACACCTTCTCAAGAGGGAGGCAAGCTCTCAAACCCATGACCTGGGTTTTAATCCAAGGTTTTGTTTAAACAGTAAGAACACCTTGGATGCATTTTGCACTCTGTAGTCTTTCCCTCTGACCACAATTCCCACTGGACCTGTAAGCCTGCTGCTGGAAAGAAACTGCTGGTAAGGTCCGCCACAGCCAAAGGAATAGGAATTGAAGGAGTATTAGGCAATAGCACTGACATTCTGAAGTCTGAAGGAAATCTTTCTGTGTGAAGCATCTTTCTGTGCTAGCCAGGAGAACTGGCGCTAAAAGCTACAGATGTGACCCAAGTCTAATGTGAAATTACAGTGCCTTTTACACTGCAACCAATTATTCAGAAAATACTACATTACCTGCAGTGCTACCTATGGAACCTCACCCTTACCTCACTGAATACAGACATTCCCAGTCACCTTCACCGTGGTCATAACTGTTAAGGTTACAACCAACCCACACCAGAGAACTTGTGTTGCTGCTAGACAGAAAGCAGCCAAGCCTGACATTGTCTAAAGCAAAAAAATCCTTTATTTTGTAAGTATTCTTGCAGGCAGAAAATGTCAGAAATTTCAAGTAGTAGTTTTGCTGAAATGTTCCTAAATGCTTCCTAATAAAGCTTCTGATCTTTACATTTCAAAAAGCAAGTACTGTGAAATTAAACTAAACCCAATTTAAATTCAAATTACTTGCTCAAATAAATTTCTTGACTCCTCCTTTTCTTAACTGTTTCTCTTTGAATTTGCTATCGAGTTAAATGATACTTAGTTTTTCAATTAGACTTCACAGTCCTTCCCATTTGATTGCCTTTTTCTCTCAATGTCAGCTAAGAAATTTTGTGACTTCACTAATTTTAGAGAGACACGCTTCTGTAAACCACAGTATAAAACTATGAGGCTGAGTTCTAAAAAGCTGCCATGAACTTTTATTCTGTTTTTGCATTTTCTGTGCAATCGTGTACTTACAACTCCAGTATGTTTGTGACTTTATGAACATCACTGAATCCATGAAAATAGCAATCAAATAGTGCATAGCATTATAAGAAACCCTTTACTGGTTAAAGCAACAAAATGTGAATCATGGCCAAAAGGTATAGGCGATGTGAGACTTACTAGCGTATCAAGTTCCCAGCCCACGAGTTCTGACTTACCTATGGCCAGAGTACAAGCGTGCGTGGATGTGAGCTTTCTGCCTACAGTCCTTGCGCTGGGGTGTAGGATGTGAACACAGACACTGTCACTCACCTCTGTGGCTCCACGAGTGAAGGGGGAACCTGGTGTTCACTGCTACCATTCCTTTGAGCTGGAGCCTGAAAGGGAATAACAGGGATATTGGTCTGTGACTCCTTAGCACTAGGGTTCCTCTGCGATTGGATTGGGAGCGTGGTGCCAGGCAACATTAGCAGCTGTTCCAAAATATTGGGAGGACTGTCTGCTTCTGCATGAATTCAAAATGTTTCTGCATGTCTCTATTTTTAGCCTTGTCCTTGCACTCCTTTATGTCACCTCCCCACCTTTTCCCAGTGAGAGCGCCTACTTATCCCTGGCATTTATTTTTTTTTTTTTTTCCCACCCTTTTTCCTACTTGGGGATGCAATCATAAAGCCCTGAAAGATTTGTCTTCCTTAACATGACTCAGGGAATATGCTGGATGTTCTGCAATTATTCAACCTCCTGTCCAGGGACCAAGTACTTTGACATATCAGAATTAGAAGCTAAGGGAGCTAAAAAAACAGTTACTGTCCTAGTTTCAGTCTCCTTGACAACAATGATGAAACACAGCTTCAGCCTCAGTTTTAGAGTATCCATTCCCCAGCTGAGACAATACGAGAGACCTGTCCTAGCACCATGGCCTTGGCAGATTTGCTCTGTAACCTCAGCACGTTTTCTGGGAAAGGCGCTATGGCCAGAGCACCAGGACCGAGAGAGGGAAGGACTGAAAGGCGCTGGGGTAAGTGCTGAGGGGGCCTGGCCTGGAACATACTGACTGGGTGCACTGGGGTGCTCCCAATGCTGCTGCCTGAGCCAGATGCCTTCCAGTTGCCAAATGTAGTTTCAAATTCCATCAATATATTGTATCAACTGCACCTCACAATCCTACATTCACTTAAATATACTCATAATTGTGTATGATGCAAGGAAAAAAACATTTTTGAATGAGATCAAACTGTTTTTTTTTTTTTTTCCACATTTGACTCTTAAAAACATATTTTCCTAGATAAATTTACTTCAAAATTTAAAAAGAATTACTGTGGGAAGCTTCCCACAAAAGCAGGAGGCTCTTGAAAAATGAGAGGTATTCCCTGTTGGGTTTATTCCTCATCCATAGCTCTGAGCAAGCCCTGCTTGGTGACTGTCTGCTTTTCCATTCCCCTTTTCTGTTGCACTAGATGTAAATCACACACTCATACAGATCTTGCAACAAATCAATGAAAGAGAACTAGTCTGTCCTATCCACTGAAATTAGATTTTGTTTCCCTAAGCATTCATGTAATTCATGTAATTGAGGCCAAGACCAAAGGCTAAAATATTCCCCCAGAAGAGAGCTATTGAGATTACATTTCCAGAACCAGGCAGATCGTTGCTTAATAACAGTTTATGCCTGATATTTAATGATAATCTAAAACAAGAGTATTTTGTCTTCCATGTGCCTTTAAACATAAAAGCTCAATGACAAAGTGCCATCTGCTGGAGAAAACTTTTTTTTTTTTTTTTTTTTTTTTCCTCCTGTTCCAGGCTTAACTTCACATATTAAAATTTCTCCTTCATTCCTGGAACAGTGCTTGTTGAATAAAATTTTAGCTTGCATTTCTTTTCCTGGGAAAGTCTCTTACTTTCCACTCCAGGAAGATAAGCGCTACAAAAGCCTCTAGGGAAGACACTAACACCAATTACTTTTAATTCTGTTCATCTATACCTACCTCTCTATATTTTTAAATCTTATTTTCAGAAGTGGCCCAGCCCCACACCTATTGCTCTTTGCTAGCCTTGCTCCTGCGGGCATGAAGAATGCTGCAGGCTGCAGCAGGAGCGGTGGATGCGGCAAGTGGGAGAGCGCCAGGAGTCGGAAGCCCTGCAGCATGGCGGGCTGGGAACTCATCTTCTGAGCAGGACCCCTCAACTCCAAGGAGCTGTTGTCACTGTCAGCTAGAGGTGCAGTTTATACTTCTGCTATTTTCCTCTAAGTCTTCTGCAAGAGTCAGATTTTTCTGCTAAAGTGTATATTGCTGCTAGAATCTGTCTCATGGGATTTGGAGAAAATGGGGGAACCACTAGTTCAGGGGAATCTCACTGATTTATGCCTGTTCAAGTGCACACATGGCCTTGATTTTGTGATCTCAGCATCAATGCAAAGTAGATATCTGAGGCTTTGCTGGATCTGAATCACCTTTGCTGAATGACAGAATCTCTATTCACCACCATCCCTATGAATTTACTACAAAAGATTTGAAGGAAGTTGCAAGAAACATCTCAGTGAACATCTACACCAGGGATGTTTCTTTTTAACCATGAAAACTGATGTATGTCTCAAACATGACAGCTGAAGTCCGTTGCTATGGCTAATTTTATAAATAATTTAACCTCAAACAATAACCTGCTAGGATTAAGTTCCTGTTGACATTAAGACTGCATTAGATTGCTGTCAGAGCTCAACATCAATTTTAGTGCCCTTCTATGTCAAAAATTCTCTGGTCTTCATTATGGCAATACTGTTCACTGTGTGGACATATAATACATGTAATAATATTTCTAGAAATGAACAAATGAAAGTAATATCACATATATAACTATTAAATGTCTATGTTCATACGTAAGTATAGTAAAGCACAGCACCCCATTTAGATTTTATCCACTAGGCGGTAGTATAGGATTGAGTCATGTAAAAATAATTGGTAGTTTTTTATTCATATTGTAGCAAGCTTCAAACACATATCAGCTCCCTAAAAAAATTCTATAAAACATTTTCATGCTCATTTATCACTTCAGTGAGACATTTGGGGAAAAAAAAGTCCTTCTCACAAGATTCCACAAAGAGTTAAATGCATTTTTTTGAATTTCCTCTTCTTCTTGATGTTTTCCGCGGCTGCTAATAAGGCTAATTATAAATTCTTAAAATGGGGATTGTCTCTATCTTCTCGACACTTTTCTCCAGTCTGGGACTGATGTTACTGCACTCGTTTTGCAGCAGCTAGCAGAAATTTTCAGTCATATGGAATTATATTAGATGCAGTTACAGCCTACATGTGCCCCATCCAAAGTGCACAATATAATGTGATCTTTGCAGCTAATTGACATTTACTCTTTAAAATGGAGAAAAAAAAAAAAATAAAAAAGAAGCCCTCAATACTGCAAAGCCCACTCACAAGATAGTGGATTGTTTGAAAGCAGAAAGAACCAACTGCAACATAAATAAAATATTATGGGGGTCTCTCACTTCTGTTCTTGCTAGTGTTTCACATAAATATGGGAATTTTAGCCTGGGTCTAATACGCCAAATTAATTTTACAGGCTTAGAAGCATGAAAGGAAAGAAGCTATAACACCACTGGAGGTTTTAATAGCAGCATATGGTGTTGAGCGAATTTTGGGAAGCTCCCAGCTGCAGCGGTGCAAGTCAGCCTCATTCGCTTCCTCCGCAGTGTTTGCCTTTGCACGCTCAGGTGATAATGTAGTTGATTGCTTCTATGGGCTGCTACAAATGTTGTGCTGAGGTAAATTTGAATAAACAATGAAAAGGCCACGTATGCAGCATTTTGGCTCTTTCTCCCCAGATGAAAAGAGCAACTCTTCCTGCAGCAATGCCTGGCCCAAAACAATTTCAAGTGTGAGATTACTAATAAGATGTTACGTATGCAGCTGTGAATTCTGTGCTATTTTACCAGCAGATTCTCAGCAGAGCTTCAGTGTGGGCCACAATCACTGAAAAATCTAGCTAACAGAAAAAGAATATGACAGGCAAAGCCACAAGTATGCTGTATTGCTCCATTCTTTTTTTTATGGAGTTATAGATCCCTCTCTGTATTTGAACCACTCCCTGTTACTACTCTTGACAACCTATGACAGCACTGTAAATATTTGCATCAGAGAAACAGACTAATTTACATTAAAATGAGAACAGATATATGAACACTTTAATCTTCCTTTTATAGACTATTGTATATAACAGGAGGCTATTTTATGCCTAGGTATGTGTAAATACACCTTAACAAAGGCTCTGCAAAAGCCTGAAGGGCAAGGAATCATTCTACCACTCAAATGAATCTGAATTCATGCTTTTCTGAGATCCTCAGCTAGTGTTGTTTCTAGTCTATCAGGCATGTAAAGAGCTCCTTCTAAAATACCTGTGGTTACTGTTTATTATGGCACTAAACTGCAGTATTCATGTTGCATTTATTTTGTACTGATGGGAAAATGCAGCAAGATCACCCTGAAGAAAGACTTGTTTAGATTTTCATCATTTTAAAATACCTTCTCTGTTGGAAGAGGGTAATACATTACTATATCTATAAAAAATCCTCAATTTATATCTACTTTACTAAGATAAGACTTCAGCTCTCATTTGCAATACACTTCATTCTATTTTTTTTTGCTGGTTGCCAACATCCTTATCAATGTGCACTTTGTAGACTGCCTTATGGATTCAGAATACTGTGAAATGAATTTTAATCTAGGACTGAACATAAGCCACAAAGTCCAAAGCCAAACAACACGCTGTTTTTATCCTGGTGTTTGATTCAGCCTGTTACAGACATGGAAGCCAAATGCTACATGAGAATGTGCAATCACCCCTTTTGAAGAACAAATTCTATATATATTCTGATTTGACTTGAGTTCTGCTCTTTAAATACAAACAAACCCATGGAAGATCATGCTCTCCAATTCTGAAGCCTGTATACTGGTATGCACAACCAAGCAAGCATGAAAAGCATAATTATATTCCAACTAAAACTGCCTCAGTCTCACAAAACCTTTCCCACAGATGCCCATTTTTACTAACTTATTCTCAGCCTAAATTGGAACCATCCTTGATGTATGTTTGAAACCTAACCAAAGTTCTGCCCAGTTTTATTTTAGTGCCCTTTTTTTTTTTTTTTTTCTTATTGGAGCTGATCACTCAAGGAAACTGGAAAGACTCCCAGCACCTCTAATATTGCAGGATCAGATCATACAGACCTAACATGGAAAAGACTTTTTCTCCATCACCTTTCATCCATTTTAAGCCTGATGTAAGTCATGAATCCCATGATTCATGAATCTAGAGCTATTTCCTTTTTCTCTTCTATTATTCTTGGAGGAACTTCATACCACCTATTCCTCTTTCTCTGTTGAACTGTAACGTGAAGCTTGATACTGCAGTAAGTACTGGGGAAGGCGGGAAGTCTCAAAAAATACACTGTAGTATGTTTCCTTGGTTTTCTCATGAAAAATGCCAATTAGCACAATTCATAATGTGGACAACAAATATGTGATGATGCAGTTCCTTTTGCCATGTGATAATATAACTATTTTCATCTTTTGCAGGGATTGATATACTACATAAAAACTCTCAATATTTTTTTCTATAAAATAACAACATAAAACTCTTGCATCTTAATATATTACTTTGAAAACTGAAGGAGTCAATAGTTATTTTAGGAGGCTATCCAGAGGTTAACCAGATAAATCTAAAATTATGGTCATAAATAATCTAAACAATGACCAGCCATAGAAACAGATGGTGCTTCTGGAAGGACCCAAAACACTTCTACCGTTAATTCAATGTGAACCTCCTGTCTGGAGCGCTGCAGTTTTGGTCTTTGTGCCTGCCTTTAAGTGCATGGTTTCTTCAAAGGTGAGTTTCGTGACATTTTATCTGAAGGTTCCTTGAGCAGAAACAATTCTAAGCCTCTCTACACAGCCTTAACAGAAGAATTCAGAGAATTCTCCTGAAATCAAAGGACCTGTTTATGTAATCACATTTACACACAGTGCAGCTGAAAATAGGAAGCCCCGTCAGCCTTACCTTCTACTGTTTTCTTCTCTCACTATCTATTAATGACATTTGTCTTATTTACCATATTATTACAGATGACTCCTTGTCTGAAAGCAAACAAATTTTGACATCCACTTCTGTTCTTTCATGAGTTTTGTTTTAGTACAGCTTCATTTACTTTAGCCATCAGGTTTGTTAGAAGCAGAGGTTTGGTGCTTGAAAGCCACCAAATTACTTAGAGGAATGCTCTGAAATAGTCACCAGAGTCAAAAACTTACATGGCACAACTCCACAGGGATTAATTTCTTACACAGCATGCATTTTATCTGAATGAGGATGAACCCAAAGAAGTAGTATGTAGATCAGACAGCAGTGTTTGCCCTCTAGCAGTCCTGCTCCCAGGTATAGGGTTCTTTTTATCCAATTCCTGTCAGAAAAAAAAAAAAGTGCATGTGTAGGCTTAATGCTAGGATGTGTTACCGGGCAAGTTCTTGCCAAAAGCCTTCTTTATGGAAAAAAAAATCATTACATCATAATAATTTTAAAGAATTATGTGAAATAAGTGCAGGATATCCTTGCTCTATGTAATTTATTAGTTCCTGTGCTTCATCAATCTTTCAGTCTCTTCTGCAACAGGCTATTTTTTACTTCCGTGGTACTGAGGTCTGCCATTCCAAAAGGAGGTAATGTAATCCAAAGTGGGAAAAAATGTCTGGGATTTATGAACTAGATACACGCAGACATAAAAACTCATGAAAAAAATAAATCCAAAAAAGTGGTACAATAATTACGATTTTGGGACAGCATAAGGTAGGAAATAAAAGCATTTCCTCCCCTTCTAAAATATATTGGAATGAAAATTTAGGGGTTGCTTGTTGAAACCTACTCTTACTGCGAAGTGGTTGATTATGGTTGTCTTTGATCTCTCTCAAGAACCAGGAGTCATCAATGTTCACTTACTTGATTGGGGGGTAACTGTTCAGTTTATTTATAACCACTGATCAAATATGTAAGTCAGTGGATGGGGGTACAGACATAAAAATGCCTAATGAGGCACTGAAAAGGAGGGGGAAAAGTCTTTTTGGAAACCCCATATTACTAAAGTCAACGTAACATAGTGACATTTGCAGCTCTAAAGACTGATAATGTTTAATGCATGCAGCTATGGAGTTTCTGGACCGTCTCTTAAATAAGTTAAAAGTAAATACCTTTCAGTGCAAAGGAGTAAGTATGCTCTCCAGGACATGGGCCGGGGGAGGGGCAGAGAGAGAAGGAAAGCATATGTGCAGGGAATAAATCTGTCTAGATCCCTGGAGTACTCCAAAGCAGCCTGCATAAAAGCAGCTTCCAAATAGTTCTGCAAAAACCCTCTGTCACTAAGCTATGTGAACACTGGAACAATACTAATAAATATTCTCTCCCAATAGTTTAAAGAGTGGGGACGGAACTGCACAGACGCTTAAAACCTGACTTCCCTTTTCCTTTGAGTGGGTTTCAACCATTACAGATCCACTTCGCGCTCACAGCAGGACAAGCTGGAGAGGCAAGAAGCCCCTAGCCTGTGTCTGGTACTTACAGAGAGCAGATGACAAAGCCAGAAATGGGATGCAGGGTCATGTACCTGGAAAACAGTTCGCCTCTCCAAGGCTGAGCTGCTGAGCAGAGCTCCTCAGCTGCCCCGCACATTCTTATCAGCCTGTGGCCAAGTGCTCTGCATCACCCCTGTAGTTCTTGTCACTGACATTACTGTTCAATATTATCTCTTCAGGGGTTAGTGATGCAGAATTACAATCTAGCATGTAACATGAAATAATTGTCCCTCTGAAGCAACAAGGGCAAGAGGAAAAGGAGAAGTAATAGGAAGGAGAAAGGAAGGAAGAAGCACAAGTATGTCAGAAAATGATGAAAGCTCAGTTTCTGCTATACTGAAGGTCAATTCTATCTTGATGACAATAAAGTCTTTGCAGTAGCAGGAAACATCAGACTTTTTTTTTTTTTCTAGAATGAATGATTACAGTTCAGAGATTTTAAACAGTCTATTTTCCTAGATATTCTTCCAACACTTAGGTATGTCTGACAAATCAGGCCAGTAAGAAAAGTGCTAGAATTTTTATGCAGGAAGGAAAGTGTGTTACTTTCGGCATCATCTTTCCACTGACCTGTCCAAACAGAAGCCTAGGGAGTTTCAGCATCAGCATATGACTGACTCTCCCTTGCTGTTGGCATTAGTAAAAACACTTAAAATTGTTACTGCTATAGCCAAATGAACCTCCAACACAACCGGATGGATTTTCACTAAGACAGAAAATCTGAAAAAAAGTACAAGCCTGAACAGTTTCTGCCAAGTAGGATTACTTAAAATGTTTTAAGTAGACTTGTTTGCAAGCATTTGTCCCATCTTTAATCCTGAACCTAGTTTCAGTGATGCCCTCCACAAGCAGTTCTGTTAGCACTCTCACAGCCAACCTCATGTGGCAGGTTTATCTTCTGGCAAATGATGATCGCTATCTCAAAGTTGTTTCTGAGTTCTCCTGCTTCCAATACTGCTATCATCTCAACAAGGAGGAATGCTGTAAGTGTCCAGTAAGCAAGAGCTTTTACAGATGTAATCCTACAGTTACCTTGCAAATAATATCTTTAGTTAAATCAAATCACAAAAACAAAAGCACCCAATAGACTAAAAAAACTTCCTTCTACTGTAACTTCATTAGTTCAGTAGAATTTCATTTGAATTAATAAATTTAGCCCACTCAGCAAACTGTGTGAACAGAAACTAATTCCCACACCCTTCTTTGCATGTTCTGTGCCTGCCAATGTCAGAGTTGTAGCTGAAACAATTACTGCATGAGATGATTTTTAACTTCTGAAAAATCTATGCTTACTGATTCAGCCCAACATTTTAAGTTTACAAATCCAGTGTCAGAAATCAATGGCATAATGTTCTTATGGTAATCTAGGGAAAAGCCTTTTCTAAACCTAAAGTACATTGTATTTATTCCTAAAATCTCATCAGCTAATCCCTTAGAAATAAACTCTTGTGCTATAAATGTCAGGTTTTTCCTGTCTCTGTGTTCAATTCAAACGAATGCTTCCTTTTCTGAACTTCTCCCACAGAGCCTCTTTTACCTCTCTACAGCCAAAGAAAAAGCGCTAATCTTCCATAAAGATGGAACACAGCTAAAATAGTGCTGTGCCAGCTTCATAACCAAATGGTTGTATCTACATGTTACACATCTTCAGCTATCTATACACATTGGTCAAGACTTTCAGGTCATGTAAACTATATTCAGCAGAATTATGCTGGGGAGCTGCTCTGCTATGGAGAGTCCAACTGTGTATGATGTTTACAAGCAAGTTAACCATGCAAAATTCACCTAGCGTGGATTCTGTTTGTATAGTTCAGTGCAGTTTGGGTTTGTTTATACAAGATTCAAATGAAAAGCACAACTAAGAATAGATATTTCTTCTTTATAGCACTGTTTCTGAAAACAGAATGGGTAGGCATTAACTCAATTATCATTTTAACCCAAGCCATCAACATTATCTTTTGTGTATTTCTATTGCAAATACTTGCCAATTATTTTCATGCTAAAGATCTCTGGAAACTGCTCTTTTCCCTAGTGCAATCTTGTCTCAAGTCATCTACTTATTTCATGGATAAGTCTGGGATAATTAAAATTACTTTGCTCAGAAAAGAGACAGGATTATAGATAACTATACAGAAATTATCTGAAGGTACTTTAAAAAACATGTATGGTTGCTCCCCCCACATTCACGCAAACCTTTTCATTTTGGACTCTGCAATGAAACTCTCTGGAATCCCTCAAAAATGACCCTGTTACCCCCTTTTCCCCTTGCTGCTTACTGCTCAAGCATTAGAATCATAGAATCATAGAATCATTATGGTTGGAAAAGACCTTTGAGATCACGGAGTCCAGCCACAAGCCCCTCAACACCAGGCCTGCTAAACCATGTCCCTTAGCACCTGACCTCCATGTTTCTTGAACACTGTCAGGGATGGTGACTCCACCACTTCCCTGGGCAGCCTGGTCCAATGCTTGACCACTCTTTCCATAGAATTTTTTCCAAATATCTAAACTGAACATCCTCTGAGGCCATTTCTTTCTGTCCTATCTGTAGTTATTCTGGAGAAGAGATCGACCCTCTGCCTCACCACAACGTCCTTTCAGATAGTTATACAGAGCAATAAGATCTCCCCTGAGCCTCCTCTACTCCAGAGTAAATAACCCCAGCTCCTTCAGCCACTCCTCACAATGTCTGTGCTCCAGCTCCTTCACCAGCTTCGCCGCCCTTCTTTGGGCAGGCTCCAGCACCTCGAAGTCCTTCTTGTAGTGAGGGGGCCCAACACTGAGCACAGTATTCGAGGTGTGGCCTCAGCAGCACTGAGTACAGGGGGCAATCATTTCCCTGGTCCTGCTGGCTACACTGTTCTCCGTACAAGACAGGCTGCCCTCAGGCTGGTCTGCAGCTTTCCAGTAGCGGAGCCACTAACTTCAACTGTTAAACACATCTCCCTGGAAAGCAGGACTGGCTACTACATATCAGATCATTTTTCCGTCAAGGCTGCTATTTTTCACTAGTAAGCAGTCAATATTCATTGTTCTCAGAGAAAAACACAAAATCAAATCCCAGAGAAAAACACAAAATCACATCATACTAATACAGTGTAGAAATAGAAGAAAACGCTGTGTTGACGCCTGAGAAAGGATTAGCTTGCTCAGGATGCTAAATTCTGTGATTACAGGCAATTGGGCTGGTCACTGCTTTTTTAAATCTAGTTACACAGCTAAGCCCCATGAAAACATGGCTCCCCATGAAAACAACCTCACTGACCTCTTCTCACAAATGGCAAAGACAGATGAAGATGCCTCACTGAGGATTGTGTTTCCACCACCTAGCAGAAGTATCAGGGATATGCAAGAGAACACAACCTGGAGTTTGGACACTTCAGATACAAAGGGCTTTGGATGCAGGTCTCTGGTTTGACATACTATAAAGACTGGGCCTTGACAATGTATTTCCTGTTTCTTTAGGAGGAGAGGGCCAGGCAGGCTGTGAAAGGAGTCCTGCCTGCTTCCCTGTCACACAGGAATTGGCTATTTGGTGATGGAGGATCTGTGCTTCCATTTGCTCCCTCTCAGCTGCAAGAAACTAATCCAGATTTAGATGCCAAACCTTCTATCCTTGATTAATGGGCATTCAAATGCAGAGATTTAGTCTGGGCACATCTCTAAACAGAAAGCTTAATCAAGCAGCTTGTACCTTTCGGAAGAGACATCAGTGCAATAACTGTTGATTAATGGTGCTTCCCAGAAGTGCTTCAGTATCCACCAAGCATGAAAGCCCACCTTCACAAATGACTTTATGTCACTGATAGAGCCTGTTTTCAGGAACCAAAGGGAATTGAAAATTCAGTGCAAAAAATTTTATTCTTCATTGTTTGACAGCAGGAGGACTGTTGGCTCTAATAATTTTCCTAATGGCTTAAATTGCATTAGTTAGGCATTAGAAAACCAAACCAACCAGGCAGCGATTGCCAAAATTAACAAACTATGAGAACTTTCTAAGAGTCAATTGATACTGTGTTTGCAGTAGAAGTTTAGACAATTAAAATGCACATTCCAGAAAGGACACCAATATTAGCCTCACTTACTTGAGCTACCTTAGAAGCATACCTTTTAAAATAAATTATGCATCCATCAGAGTCGGTTCTGAGCCTTGTTCCATTTTTAAATTCCTCTCTATCAGACAGCTCAAAAGCCTGAATGCTCTCATTTCAGATTTAGCCAAAAACAATGAAAACACAACAGATAAAATACAGCTCAGTGGTATATATGAGTATAGGATGGCCTCATATAAAATGAGGTCAGCTTGGCTTATGTTGTACTCGGAGCACAAATGAACATGTTGAACTTCTTTTAGTTGTTCTTTTTGCATGCTGTACTTTATTTAGCATGAAAGGCATTTATGATATATATTGTCATTTCAGGTATTCTTGCCAAGCAGTTTCTTAGTCTTTTCATAAATTTAAGGAACAATATAACAGTTCAGCACATTTAATAAACATACTTTATATGGAAATACTTTTTTGGATAGTAGCAAGCTACAGTTTATCTTTAAAAGTTCTGCTTTACTTTTGCAAAAGCAAGCTAACCATAATCTGATTTAAGACCTTATGCTAATGATGACTTAAATGCAAATACAAACATAAATTATCTGCATTGATAGTCCTTTACTGAATTTTAAAGACTGCAGATTAATCTGGAATGTACTCAGAGACAATGTTTTAGCAAGAGCTGAGAAATATGAAAAAATATTTAAGTTTGTAACAGTGATGAGCTTAAAGTGCATTATGCTGCCCTAGGACCCAATGTAAGATGTTTTAGACACAGAAATGAAATACAGCACAGAGTTACAGTAGAAGAAAAAGAATTAAGTATACCTGCTTCCACCTCCAGCTTGCACTAGATCTCTTGTGCATTCTTTGGATCAGAACTGCAAAGATATTTAAGTAACTGTTTGACACAGAATTTTGTGGAAATGAGAAGTTTAGTGATTTAGACACATATTGTCAAATGCACTTGGTAGTTTTGATTTCTCCGCTGTAGCGCTTATTTGAGAACATACAAATGCACATCCAAAAAGTGACAACCAAGAAACTGGTAAGGCTCAATCATACAGTTAATGCTAAGCACTGTGTCTATGAATCTTTTTGAACCAAAATCTGTGAAATGTGGGGTTTGATTTTCAGAGCTGTGAATAGCCATAAATGAGACATTTTTCAGATCTTTTGCAAAACTTTTCAGGTTAAACAGACAAAACACCCCTTGCCTTTATCTATCTTACAGCTCTCTTATTAGTTCTATCTATAGGGACCCTTCCTCTTAGCTTAATGTAATTTAACCTAAATAGCATTTCTCACCATTGCTACATTCATTCATTGCAGTGTATAAGGAAAGATCCTTCTGATGGAAAGGCATATCCTGAAGAGAAATAAAAGTCAACAGCAACAACCCATGCATTAGCCTGATAATATCCTTTTTATACTTAATTGATGAAACCAAATCTCTTCACATCCTTTACTTTACAGATTATGTTTTGTGGGGTTCCCTTTCAAACACCCAGGTAATGTCAACTGAGATAGCTCTTGATGAAGCTGGCTCTGCTGTCAGCCCCAAAAAGGATGCTTGCCATACTGTGAATCAGTGCTAGCTGGTTTTCAATACATTATGATGATAAGATTATTCTTTACATTATTATTGGTATTAATGACTATTTTCTGATGTTGACCTTCATTTCAAGGCGGTCGCACCACTCATGTATTCTCAGATGGCTTCCACCACCCATATTCCCAAGCACTTTCCTTGGAGCCCCTGTAAACCCCTGCCTCCTCCTTTGCTCAGAAGCCCTCCGGCAGCGGCACCACTGCTGGGTTGTGCTGTGAACACTCCCCTGTTGTCATCACTTGTTCTGGTGTGATTCTAATTTTCTTCACAAGTTTTCATTTCTTCCCTCAGAAAATATATGCTTGTGGCCTGGGTCTGTGCCAAAAAAAAAGGTGGGGGGGGAAGGGTGTGTTGTGAGAGACATCAAGAATTTGTGAAAACACTCAAATAAATTATTGAATTTTCTTCATCTTGTGAAGTACTTAACCTCTTCTGCTCTTTTAAATATCATCCAAGACTTCTGTCTTAATTAATATCAACTTTCCTGGGGAGAGGGAAATGTGAGAGCTTCCCTTTTGTGCAGTTCCCTGGAGCTGCTGGGGAAGTTGTGACGGAGGCAGCAGCCGACAAGCGGCAGTTGTAAAGGAGCCTGTCACTGCTGGTGTCCCTGTGTTGTTGCTACCGGGCCCACCTCCTCTATGGCTCTTTGCAGCAGCAAAGCTGCAGCGGAGCAGCGCGACACGCTCGCGGGTGCCCGCTGTGGGAGAGAGAAGGGGTCAGAAGCGCCCTGGCTGCCGTGGGGACAGGAAAGCACAGCTGCAGGGTGAGAGGCAGGAGGGAGACAGCGGCCGCGGCATGGGCACACAGCATGCTGGCCGTCTTCGCCTCGCAGCCCAGAGCGGCTCTGCTTACAGAGGCTCCCTGCACTTCTGCTTCCACAGCGAGACTGAAGCTCTCCCCCTGTGACTTCTGGCACCTGCGGGCTGCCTCCTCGCAGGATGCTTTCCAAAGTAGATTGCTCACAACAGGAGAGAGAGGCCACAAAACCCAGCTGACTTTTGCAAGGGGAGGATCAGAGAAGATGAAAACAACGAAGACTTGTAGCTTTCCTCCTGCCCCTCAATTAATGCAATTATGAGTTATTATTCGTGTGATAGTCCCAAGCGAACTGGGCATTGTACCCTAGGTGTGCCACATTCCTACATCGTCTTCTTTTGATCTGCTGCAGTATAATTTTGAAGAGTCATGCTTTGGTACTGCTGTAGGTTTTGCCTCCTGTCTCATTACATTTCTAAAGCTCGATGAAGTGGGTTATGATTCTTCAGAAGATGCCTACTCAAGGCTGTCACAACATCTTGCTTGCTTAGGTACTTACGCAACGCTTGCAGATTTCTAGTATTTATTTTCTATTCCCCAGCAAAATGTGTTAAGTTCAGCTTTGGATCCGCCTTCCTCTCACTCCTCGTCCTTGAGACCCTTTGTGAAACTCTCTTTACAAGAGGGTGTGGGGCATTCATCCAGGCTTGGCTATTCTTCTCTGCAAACTCGCTAAGAAGGAAGGTAGCATTTTGGAGCATGTAATACAGCAGGATGTTCTGCTGTGTGAATTGGATATGCCTTACTTAACACTCTAGGTCAGAAATTAAGCAAAATCTAATGGATATTCAAAATATATGACTTCCACAGGGATTTGCATCTTTCTTTTTCAAGTAGAAAACTGCCTGGTTGAATTTTTACAAAGACCCACCAGATGTCCTCCTTGTCCCACCAAAATGATGACAAAAGACTATTTAACTGGCAATTTAAACACCTCTGCAGCAGTCCAGTGCCTAATAATTCTACAGATCTTGTAAAACTAGTTTCTATACTTGCACTTTCATATAAATAGCTGCTTTTATGCATAATGTAGCAATAGCCTCAGCCCCAAGGGAAAAGTATGTGACCTGAGCACACTTTACATTCAGAGTGCTTGAGCCAAGCAGAGCTGACATCTTCCTGCCTATCTCACAGTGCACTGTGAAATGATGGGACACCTCAGGTGACTGATTTCCATCACTGACAACTGATTGCAAACTGACTGGGACTGGTTCTATTCACATATTTTGAGGGGAGTGAAAGGAAAAGGGAAGAATGCATGTAAACTTGGGGGCCTACTTATTACTGCTTGGAAGCTTGTATTTCTGCACAGAAGGACAGACAGAAAAGCAGCTAAAGTTGACTGAGCTTATACATATAAACATACATTTAAAAAGCTAAACAAGAAATTAATGATTTCTCAGTGGCAGAATTAGCATCTTTACTACTTCATGGGAGTATTACATGGAGTACTTATTTTGGTTCACCATTATCATTTGTTATGATGCCAGTTAATCATAGGGCATGTTTAAGCATTTACTATAACACTGAATATAACAAATTAGGTGCTGCTCCTACTTGATCCCTTTACTAGCATAGAATGGGCTTCCTGCTCCTAAGAAAAATGCTTTCTGAGCATTAAAGGGAGCAATGCAGAAATGAGAGACTATAGACTGAGGACAGAAAGGTGTAAAGTTAGCAATAACAAAGCCAAATATTTTCTAGAGAATTCTTAAAGAAGTGATAAATGCACAACCAAAATGATTTGCTTCATAAGTGGGTATTGTCATGAGGGGACAATCTGTAAAGTGACTTTTATTTGGATGCTCATCTGCGCATATGTCACTATCCATGATGGTGTACAAATGAGCCTGAAAAATGTTGGTTGTGTTTCTCAGACAGATTTAATTTCATCCAGGGCTGCAGCAGTCAGAATCAAACTCTTTCAGATATAGCCATCATTCTTTTTCTGCATACACCTGTTTCCACTCATTCTGACAGTTTAGTACTTAATGTGGAAAGGGCAGCAGGGCCTGACCGTACGATCATGCTTACATTCCACAGAGTCTGAGACGAACAGGAGAAATGAATCCCTGACACCTATTCCATAACCCACACGAAATAATGGGATATTTCAGGTGCTTGAGTTCTAGACACTGACAATTAAATGTGATCTCAGAGAACAAGAAACGTGCTTATTTGATATCTTGCCAACTAAACTGTGAGGCAAGATGCAGTGAATTTATTTTTCTGGCACCACCAGACACAATGTGAGCCAACACCAGAACCTCAGTATCACATGGGGCAATTTGGTTTAAGAGGGTTGAGAGCCTCTGAAATTAGCCAGGTTTTAGACATGGCTGGGAATGGAATAATATGTGCAAACTACAGATGGCAAATTAACTCATTTTTCCCATTTTCCTGCATCATGGAACCTCTATGTGCCATACAGAAACAGTACTGTAAATATAAAGAAAAAAAAAAACTGCAAGAAGATGGTGTGCTATCTTTGTTTTCTCTGTATCTGAACTGTCTATGTGTATAGCAGGATTAAGAATACTTCCTTCCTCCCACTTTTTGTCAGACTGGTCTGTTAGGATGCTTGGCTGTCAGGGGCAGAGCAGGTCTCTTACTCTGGTTTTGTACATCCCCTAACACAGAGGAGGTCTCCATTTGAAAAGCACATTGGATGACATAAGTAATAGTATAACAAACAGTGGGGAGAACTTGACTGATAGGATCTATTTACGGGCTAAAGGTGTAAGGTGCAATCTTGCAGAATGCTTATCTGTCACATTAGTGGCCAAAGGTACTGGGCATAGACAGTACTTTATGTACTTAACCTCCTAGTTCCCCTCTCACTTTCTGCATGCACAATTCCATAGTATAAAATATGAGAAAACTCAAAAGGCTACCTCATGGATAAAAAGGGGATATCTGGTTAATAATGGGATTTACTTCAGCTATTAAAAACAAATACATTCCCAAATCTCCAGTGCAATTGAAATGGACATTTTAAATAGGTAGATGATGACTCAGTTGTAGCTCTAATGATAACAATATTAATATATTAATATAAATGATGACTATTATGATTAATACAAAAATGGCATAATTACTGTGAATATCCTACTGGATTTTGCAATACGGAAAGAAGGAATTTTCATGCTTTCTATGTCTAGGATAAACATAATTGATTTATGATTAAGATGAAGGTGTAGGCTTATCTTCCAAATATATTGCATTTCATAGAGAAATGAAGATAAAGGCATTTTTCTCATTTCTTTATGAAACACAGTATTTACAAGTCAGAGCAGCTAGGACAAATACTGGTGAGAGCTACTGCTAGATGAAGACTTGACATCATTCATGTGCGAGTCAAGTCCATCTGTTGTATGGTATGAGAAAGATGAATGGGAGGTCAAAAGTCTAAAGAATAACATGAAGGAGGTTTTTAAAGGATATACTTATGAAGAAACATAATTAGGAGAAAAGAGGTCCACATCTTCCTGTCAGTTCACTACAAATTAATTAAGCAACACTGATCACCAGGCATTTTTGGGGAACTAACAAGAGTCAGAGGTTAATAGTCCAAGTTTGTGCCCTAGACCACCAGTTCTTGCCAACTTCCTACACACAGCAAGGGAGTGGCTTGGGCCAAGCCTCATCATACTTCAGCTTAAAAAAATTATGAGCAAATTTTTTTTTTTTTTTTATCTTGAACAGCCTGTATCACCCAGTGAGCAATAGTTATTCCTGAAGGAATGCAACTCAGGTGCTGAGAAGCACCAGCATTCAGCAGTTCCCCCAAGCCTGCAGCCGCTCACAGAGGCCCTGGTGAGCCTCAATTTCATGACTGTGCCAGTCCAGTCCACAGCATAACGAAGAGCAGGATGCGTCTTCGGGCATCCTCAACCACCCGAATACTGCAGTCAAGCTCAGCAATGGATCAAATTTGATGTACTGCATTCATTTCCTGACACCGCACGTATACACAACCCTTTCCAAAAGGTGCCTCTTGCAAAGAGCCCAGTAAGCCAAGCAAAATCCAACTGCTTCAGAGAAAGAAAAAAGTTCCAGAGACTTGAAAAGTGCTGAAAAAGGCCCTGTCCCCACCTTTGGAAGTGATGGCTTCTATTTTAAACATCTCTCTAGCTTATATTTGCAGCATTCAGCCTTCTCTCTCTGTGTCTCAAACCACTAGCACTACATTTTCTTGTTTATCAGCAAGGACGACATCCTATAGGCATAAACTGGATTAAAAATCGTTTGTGAATTTAGTGCCAGGGAAAGGATAGACACGACTCTGGCCACTCCCTGTGATATAAAGCAACTGTCTGACTCCTCTGTGCGCATCTGACCATTTGCTGTAGCTATCCCATGTCTGCAAGGCTGGCTGAAGTGCCAGGCAACTACAGAGCTCCTTAGCATCAGCAATTTATGCAGGAGTGTCCAAGCTCCAGAAACTAGGTTAACAGTAACTAAATTCCCATTCTAACTCCTGCTGAAGTCAAGGACAGCACTGGCTATGGTTCATTCCTACACAGCTTCCTCTAAACTAGTATGTGCCGGGTCCTTATTGTGCCAACAAAATACTCAAGACACTGGTGTAAGAACACTGGAGAACCACATCCACAGCAAGTTTCCCTGTGGTATTGCCACTCTACTCCCCCTTTAAACCAGGAGAACTCCTGACAGTGTATAGGAACCACAAGTTCACAAGTCTGTTTTAAACACCAGTCCTTATATCAAAAATCTCTCTCTCATTAACTTTGCTAAAACACATGGCACTCAAGTCCTAGGTGCCTTCGAAATGGCTATCACTCTGCACTTAAAGGTTAAATGTAAAAAGAACAAACTGAACACATATATCACATACCTTTTAGGGCACAGACATTAGAAAGCAGAAACCTAATCTTTGGAATTTTTCAGTATACATAACCGAGCGTGTTTATTCAACTTCTGAAAATTTCTTCCCCACTGTTACAAGAAATCTTTTCTCTCTAGTCTCTCTAGCGCTTTGGGGAAAAGAACTACTCCACTTTCATACTATCATTTTCACTGTTTTCAATTTATCATGAGCAAATGTAGCCTATTAAGAAAAGTTATTCCAGTGTATTGCTCTGTTTTAAAACACAAGGAGGGATACAGGAGGCAGTGAGCGAATAGCCTGCTTTCTTGAAAAATGAGTTCTTAAATACAATTCATCTTGTCCCTGGTTGTTGCTTTTATTAAGAACGACCTTGCTGACTTCTCCAGTTTGACATAAGAAGTCAGGATGGCAGCCACAAAATACCAGAGAAATGGTGGCAGGCTGCTCTGCCTCTTCCTTATCTCAAGAACTGAAGTTATAGCACTGAATAAGGGTAAAAAAAGGCCATAATATGATGCACTTTACTGAACGTTGATCTCTGTGTATTTTTCAGATGTCACTGGTTAATACTTGCATAGTGCTTTAAGAATTCAAAGTGTAGTTTGAAAAGTTGATAATATTTACTAAGTGGCAAGACTTCCTTTAAACCAGTATACAAAGAAATGGTGAGACTCTTTCTTTGAAACAGTTGCACATATGTTCAATTGTAAAAGCAGAGCACACACACTGAAATATAATTATTTATGTATTTCTAATTAATCATGTTGCCTTACAGAATAACAAGAAGGGAGACCTTATAAAAACTGCAAGCTACAGCCAAGCAACTGCATCTATTCTGCAATATCCAGCCTCTCCCTTTATTGATTAATAGGATACATAGGCCCTAACCTACATTCTTAAGCCAAGTGTCATGGAATTTGCTTGGAAAAACAGAAACAAAAAACCTCCGCTAGGGTCGTACACCACAAGCTGAGGGCACTAATCCTGGGACATTGCTCCTCCTATTGCAAGAGGGCCTGGCTGAGCATCAAGTGGAGCGACACAGCCGTGCAGAGCTGCGTCTGTCTGTGCCAGCAGAACCCTTCCAAAGCACTCCTAAGAAAAAGTAAAATATAAAATGGATAATCTTGGGGTTGTAGTAATCCTATAAATTCTAACACCAGTGGGTTATATTTTGCCTCTCTACTGATCCTTCTGAAAAAAAAATGCTTTACTGTACAAAAAAGTGCCACGATTTACCATGAACCATAGACTTATTACTCACTGATTTTTTTATTCTTTTTTACAGTTTGGATGAAATTTCCCTTCTTTCCTTAATATTGGGAAACTTGATCAGCAAGCTCAGCAAAGGATTTGTGCCCAAGAACTGAACTAGAATTACAGTTTTCCGCCTATGTCTTCTCTCCTATCTGTGCCTTTCAGGAAGTCTCTATCTCACTTTTCCTATCCATAAAAGTCTACATACCAGCAGAGTTTAATTAGATGGAGTAAAACATCTTCAAGATTGTAAGTGCCAAGTATTACAATAATCTACGACCTTCAGCTAGTGAAGGAGGGGCCTGCTCAAGTCACATATTAGATCATGATGCAATTTGAGCGCCTCTGACAAAAGCTGTGCATGACCTAGTGTGTCGGTAAGTCTTCGCTTACTCTCACACGCATGGCTGTTGAATTCTGTCAAGACACAGCATTTGGTGAAAGCCAAGGGTGTGCATGAAGTAATCTTTATATTCAGCATCTAAAAAAAAAAATCAAAGCTTTTAAGAAGCCCTGTGACAGATTTCAAAGTAAAGGAGTATGAAAACCTCTAATTTAACATATCTCAAATCACCAGATCTAATGCAGATTCAGACATGTTGGAAGAGAATTTCTGCACTGATGATGATGGCTAAAGTATTTAAATAATGTGCTCCAATAGGGCCTTAGGACCTCTTACAATTTCCATGGATAGTAACTTATTTTTCTTTGTTTCTGTCACTTTTCATGAAGTTCCTTTTTTTTTTTGTTTTCTTTCCCTAAAGCTCTTAATGTGGTAAAGAAGCTGTCAAGAACAGTTAAATCAATTTATAAATCCCCATGAGAAAGAGTCCATTGCACATTTTGAATATCTCAGGAGTTCAAGGACAGTGGGCAGGAATCTGATCTATGTTCCAACAACATAAAACCAGACTAATTTTAGTGAACTTACTGGCGTTCCTCCAGATGTCAGTGGAAATAATAGAGAGCAGAGTGTGATTCAGGAAGTGAAAAATAAAACAGAAGACCTGTGTCTTTCTTTACATTGATGCTGTAACTTGTGACAGAAACCTTTTCTGAAGCTGCGATGTGTTGGTGTTCCAGCCATGCTGAACTCATTTACTTTGGCAGTTCCTTGATTGTTCCACTGTCTATTTATTCGAAATGAAAACTCAGCCATGTTGCCTGCGCCTTCTCCCAGCATTTGATTACACAATACATCTTCCATTTTTTGTAATCAATCACTGCCAGTGCTATTTCCCCATTGTGTACCACAGAGTTACATGGCTTTTGGAGATGTTTCCACTTGAACATGAGTCTAAAGGAAAAAACTAAAAATAAAAGAAAGGGTCTAGAATGAAAGTGAGGAATGTCTATGCTCGTCCATGCTTTTGCTTGGTCATTTACAAATCGCTCATTTGGAACATATGCTTTGCAGACATTCAATGTGTTTCTCAGTTTAGGGTGTCAGAAGCCAGAGATTTTAGTTTCAGATAAGCAAACCTTGTTTTTCAGGAAGATTCAGGACCTGTCACTATTATAGACATTGTCTAGCTGGCTAAGCACAACTCCCATGATGTGGCTGTTCAGTATCAGAGACAGATGAAACAAATGTTTGGCATTCTCTGGATTCTATTCAAAATAAGTAAAAAATAAAAGAAGGTAGATAAGAGATGGGTCACATATAATGAATTTTGTGCAACACTTACGATGCACTTCAAATGGAAAAAAAAAGGCACACTGGAAGAAGATTTTTTTTTAAAGGGAAATCTAATAGAATTAGTCCAGCATCCTTAGATAAGTTCTATTATCCTTATTGTACAGGTGTGCAAACCGAAGTATGCAGGTGAAAAAACTGCCCTGTATCAACCAGCAGGCCAGGTGAGAAGCTGGAATAAAGCTGGAGAGACAAGAATAAAGGTCAGGTTTGAAACCAGAAAGAGATCTCTGATAACAAAACAGGGTGCAGCAGACAGCCATGGCCTGCGTGCAGGGTCCCTTCCCTGCTGAGGCATGGGCAGACCTGTGGACTTGTAGGGACGGGCAGGACTTCTGTCAGCACTGAATTACAGTGGGTGAGCCCTTCATTGGGCTGTAGGATGGCTGCACTACTGTTACCCAAATGATTAGCTAATCCCTCAGGAACATTGCCCCTATCACCAAGAGCCAATCAGTTTTAAAGGGTAGTAATTTCCTCTCTCATTATCCTGCTAAAACTCTCTTTTCTGTCTCCTAGATGGCCGCTGTCTCCCCACACTAGCCATGCCGAACTTCAGGTCTTTTCACAACACATCATCTGCTACTGTCTTTTCCTTATTTCCTTCTCCTTGTGCCAACTTCTCCAAAGCTGGGCCCACATTCAACAGCTCTCTTTCTTTGACAGTTAAAAATGCAAGGATTGCACATGCAGGCACACTCAGGCCATGGGCGTAAAAGGCACCACAGACAGAACAAGCAAGCTCATTTTTCAGGAGGAGTCCACAGGTCCTACAGACCCAACTGGAGCAGCCTGGCAAGCACCCTGGCACGTGCTCAGGGTTTATCGGCCTTAGAAGAGAAGCTCAGCCATTTTACTGCTCGACTTCCTGAAAGAAAGGATGGAGCCTTGGCAAGTGTAACCACAGAATGGCAGGAGGTTCATCATCACACCTCCCACAGCAGCGAGCGAGCCTTATGTCTTTAATGAGAAGTGTTCAAGTAGATGAGCAAATTGAAAAAAATAGTGAGAATCCAAAAAGGAAAACTAACCAAGCAACCAACCAAGAGCAGGAATGCTTTATACTGTGTTTGCAGTTATTCCTTTCCACACTATCACGAGGAGAGACCACCTCAGCTGCAAGGTATGTAAGTCTCAATCCACTGACATGCTTAACTAGAAGTTTAAAAGCAAGGGGTGAAACTTCCACTGAACTGGCATCTAAGCTACACCTCATTAAATGGAAAGGTGACATACAGAGTGTGTGAGTTGGGGCTTGCTATTTTTTTTCAGCATATGAACACTCGTTTCTAAAACTGGTTCTCTCGTTATTGTGTCAAAATGAGAGATTCCCAGCAGGGTGGTTGACAGGTTAGACAAAGAGCCCTGTTCAGCGAGACAACTGTTATGCAGGTGTTCGCCAGTTTTCCCTGCAGCATTTGTACAGGGCACATGAACTGTGCTTGGGCCTGATACACCCCTGCCCTGTCTGAAATTTCGTAATTATTGCTGTGGAAGCCAGAGAGAAGAGATGTTTGGACTAGCACTAGGGTATGTGAAACAAAATAGGAGAGATGACTAATATTTTACTTCCCTGGAAAGTTGTGCACTGCATTCACTTGTTACAATAAACATTGTTTGTGGTTCTCTGCATTGAACACTGACATCAGAGATTCACTCTGCTGGAAAGCTCATCATTCCTCCTGAGAAGCCTCTGGTTGTCACATACCACGGGTACTGGTCAGAGCTAAGGATGGCATGGAGGAAGATGCAGACCACTCACAGACCAAAGCTGCTCCTTTCACTTGCATCCTCCTCCTACGTAAGAAATGCATCTCGTACTCTTATTCTTTCACATGATTATAAGCCACATCCAATACAGAGAAAAAAAAATGGCCTAATTATGGCATATGGTAGGCAAACCAGCTGGCTCCTATGGGCTTACTAAATACCCTGTTGTTTGGAATAAGCATTCAGCTGAAGTTGTAGAAAAGCAAATTATATTCCCTGAGATACATGAGTTTCATCAAGCCTCGGGTTCTCTCGGCATGGAGCATTCTGACAACCGCTCAAGGCAGACAAACCCCTCAAGGAAATTCTCTTCTCAAAGCAAGACAAAAGTGCAACAACTTGACTAACATGCATGGAGCCATTCAGGAGCCAAACAGGCTTGTGAGAAGCAGATCAGCTGTTACCATGGTGCGACTTGGAACACTGTGTGGACAAAAGTATGAGGAAATGGTAGATTGGGCTAGGTGACTTCTAGAGGTCCCCTACAATCTAAATTATTCTAAGATTCTGTGAATGGGATGCTGTTTGTTATAGAAAAAGATACTGCTGTTCACCGGTACAAAGTAAAACCATGCCTGCTCGCATCTTGTTTCAAAAACACCTCTGGAACTGTTACCAAACTGCAAACAAAAACGCAACACAAAAAGTTACTAAATACAATTATTTTTGTTCACCAGTAATATTTTGCGTTTTCTAGCCATTTATTCTTTAAACAATTGTTTCTCAAGTCCAGCTGGTCTGTATATATGCAGCTGAAGCACTAAGCTATTCCAGCAAGCAAATCCCTCATTATGTGTCCCTTTTTTGGCATCTACCTTAGCGTGGTGCTGCCAAAGTACCAGTCCACACTCAGTGCTTATTTGGAAGGCAACTGTGAAACAGTTGATCAGTAACGATGGAAAAGAGTGTTTATGAAATCATTATTGTGATCTCATGGAAATCCTTTCAGGAGCGGAGTTAGGAACTTCCTCCCTGCTCTGCTTTCAACCAAATGCTTCTTCTTAGTTATTATTAAACAATTGTTTGTTCCTTTCTCCTCGCCTTGTTTATGACTATCCACCTCTTACAGATTGAAGATGATTCTTCCTTTCTCCTGTCTCTCTCTCTCATCTTCACCACTCCAAGCAGACCTAAAATTTAGCCATTAACACTCACAGAATCATAGAATGCTTAAGGCTGGAAGGGACCTCTAGAGATCATCTAGTCCAAACCCCCTGCACACACAGGGTCACCTACAGCAGGTGGCTCAGGACTGTGGCCAAGCGGGTTTGGAAGATCTCCAGAGAAGGAGACTCCACAACTTCTCTGGGCAGCCTGTGCCAGTGCTCTGTCACCCTCACGGTCAAGAAATTTTTCCTTAAGTTCCTGTGGAACTTCTGGTGTATTAGTTTGTGGCCGT
>JAYECN010158585.1:0-26705 GCA_035222435.1 Microcambeva ribeirae | reverse complement strand
CGGGTTTGGAAGATCTCCAGAGAAGGAGACTCCACAACCTCCCTGGGCAGCCTGTGCCAGGGCTCTGTCACCCTCAATTTCTGTGATTCTTTTTCCAGTAAACTGAATTTAATGACACTTAAGTTGATACACAATCATTGTTCTAGTGTTCCTTGTGAAATTCATACTGTGAATCCCAAGCTAGTGGTCACATATAGAGGTAGATCAATATATCCAGTGAAATGGCAAAAAAATTGCCAAAAAATATGGATGTGTCTGCTCTAAATCTATTTACAAACTCACATTTGGCTTTCCAAGACAAAAGTATGCCTGAACACTCCCTGCAGCAAGGTTCGGGACCCAAATGTCTACCTCATAGGCAAATGTCCTGAACTATAGGATCCCATTTTTTTGCTATTCAGTGACCAATGACAATGGAAGAAAATTCTAAAATGAATGTTCTTTACTGAGCCAAGTTTCTGTTTTTTTTGGTATTTTCTCTGAATTGTTTTTTAAACACTACAGATAATTTGCATAAGAAAATCTATTTTTAAAGGAGATGATTGTAAAATCTAGGGGGAATTTCTTAACCTTTTTTTTTCAAGTATTTAAGAAATAACTGTGGTCATTGAAATATTAAATTGTCAATCATTGTTTATAGAATAACATCTTACTCGGTGAATCTCAAATCCACATGTAGCTTTCCAAGCTGTTAACGCATCTATACAAATATTTTCTTGCTTATTTCCTGTTTAAGCCCAATTTTGGTTTATATTTTTCTGTAGTGTCACTCATTATACTACAGAGTGAGAGAAAGGCAATATACTTTACAAATGAAATGAATTATAATCTCTTCAGTGTAGCACTACAGTACCTGGCTTGGGGTGAGCCAATGCTGGGACCAGATCCCAGTTTCCTTGGCATTCCTACATTGCACATTACAGCCGCGAGGATCTAATATTGTCGAATTCAGCACTTCCCTTCTTCTCTGCCTTGGGTCATGACTATGTACCATTAAGAGTGCTTCTGTATCCTTTCCTTCATTTATTTATTTATTTACTTATTTATTTGCAGGTAGAGACAGTGGCACATGGAACAATTCTCAGTTACTCAATGCCAAACAGTTTACAGACTCAGGAGAATATATTCGGTTGCTTGGACTGTGCTCAGTGTCCACACAGTAATGCCCTGGTCTTCTGGTGAAAGACAAACAACAGATGGAAATATCCCATGGACCAAACCCACCATGGAGAGGGTGGTTGGACAACATACCTGCATGTGTCTACATCCTATAAAGATCGCTATAAAGGATGCTAAAACAATCACTTGCTAGAAAAGTTCCACAAAGGTCTTTGCTAAAATGAATCAGCACATGAATGCACCGTGTAAGAGAGCACAGAGGACTTCCCTGAGCCACAACCAGCTGTGCCAGCTCCTGCACAGTGCAATGGCACTGCCCTGCAGCAGCCAGGTGTGCTAGCCCTTCATGCCAGGGTCTTGGTGTGGTAGTGCATCATGTGCAGCTCACAGTCTGGTCAGATAGCTAGGGACAGTGCTGATTGTGTAGTGACTGTCCTTCGAGTCTTCAGATGTCCCAACTTGAGTTGAGTCCCAAATTACATTTTTATCCTTGGTGCAAGTTTCAGCAGTTTTATTGTAGTGCCATGGCAAACATAAACACATTTAAACTGGTTACAAAGACTGACGGGAATGTGTCCCCTTCAACAACAGACTCAAAACTCCTGTATAACTGTAGTCTCTCCTCTTCCTGCAGTCATATACCTTTCTTCATGTTTCAAACATGCTGTCCCTACAGTCCTTGTCCTGGCATTAGTCCTTCTCACAGCTGTGTGAATGAAAGGCAGATGCTAGCTGATAATTGAGAGATACAAAAAAACATGTCTTTACCTTCTCAAATGTTATAGAGCTTATGCAAAAATCCCCATTTCCCTGTGTTAAAAATATTGAGTATACTCATTCTGTTTCTAATGGGAGCAGCTGCTGCAAAAAGATCTTGTTTCACCTGCCAGTACTTCTGACAGAAAATGGGAGCTATATCGTGGAGTCACTGGCACCCAAGAAAGAAACAGATACTGAGCCACTATTGTAAAATAGCCAAAAAACTCTTTGTCCACAGCACGTTTTTCCTATTCAAGCCCATTCCCCCACCCTTGAACTGCCTTTGCTGGTACATGCTCAAGAGAATTTTAGAGGATTGGAAAGCCTTAAATCTTGCTGCTCAGCCCTACTAAGAGCAACTATAAACTTACTTTCAAAATCCCCAGATAAGACATTTATCTCCACTGGAATAACAGGTAGTTGAAAGGAAACTGAGAGGACAAATGTGGGCGTTTTTGAAATATTGTGCCAGTGGGTGGACAGTGGAAGGACTGATGGATCTGTGAGGAAGGAAGAGTGAGTATTGTGGATTCCTGAGACAGGAGAAAAAGTAAATTACCAAGGAGTAGTCACATTTTTTGCCAAGACACATGATTTGGTAACAATTTCTACTCTGTTTGCATAGATGAAAGCAATGGCAGTCAAGCAGAAGTTCCAAGCCCCCGAAGTGGATAATGCACCAGAGCTTCATACATTCACTTTTCCTGAATCCATTATTTCATTGTCTGTTGTTGCAGACAATGAAACAAAAAGTTTCTAACAAGTCTATGTGGTGATTTTGTGCTTAAGGCACTTTTTTTTTAATACAATATGAATTCAATAGGCTTTAAAGAAATCTCAAAATATATCCTTCATACATACAGAACCAGCTTTCTTTCACAAGATTCTATTTCTAACATGTTGTATTACACCACACTTAGCAATTCAGTAAGGTATTTTGGCATTGTCTGTTGGTTCCTGCTAAAGTAAAATACATCATAGGAGTTGGATGGTGGATTTTAATATATTCCTGGTTTGTTACATACAAGTAGTTTAATAGCATAACATAGACTTTCATTTTTCTGATAGGTTTACCTGTATCTTTTTTTTTCCCATGCACTTATTTTTGTGAATAGTATTTTATAAGAAAATATATTAAAATGCCTCCTAAGATTATGAAAGCTACCTCTTCTTGATGTGGCAGTGTGTTTTTTTTATTAGAAGGGTGTAAAAATAGACCATGAGTAATAAATACGCTATGTATTAGAGATATTTGGATCTTCTTTCCATATATTGCTGATGTATAATCCTCCATATTCTCCCAACTGACTTTTAGCATCTGCTTGCTGTCAATGACTGCAAAAGACATTCTTTTGCTTGCAGTTTTCTCTGTATTATATTTTACTTTCTTCCAAAGTCAGCAGATTTGAAGGACCAGCTTTCCATTTCCTGGCTCCCGTACTTGGGGTCTGTGTGAAGAGGAAGGTCTGAGAGTGGATGGGTGCTCAGATGGGGAAAGTGGGAGGAGAGGTAACATGGTGCATGCATGTGCATGCATCCATCAATGAGCGCACGTGCAAGGTCAGCAAAATGTGGGAGTCAGCCTGAGACGTGGAGCCAGCTTTGGAGCAGGGGAAAAGTAGGGAGCTATTGCCTACGGACTGCGTAGCATTGTTGGCATCTAGGGTCCACACCAAGCTGCTGGAACAAGAGTAAAAGTGAGGAAGTGGGTTGCCCTGGAAGGTGAATGGCTTTTGTAGGGAGAGAATGAGTTTATAAACCCCATTTCAATCCACGTCACTCAGGGTTTTTCTTTTTTTTTTTTTCTTTTTTTCTTACATCGTTTATTTATTTATTTATTTATTTTAATTCCTTATGCCAGCTTCTGTACTAACAAAATTCAGATTTTTTGGGCTCTCACCTCATTTTGTTGTTTTGCTGCTCTCACTTCAAGTGCAAAGCACATGTCCCTCTCATAGCTACAACTAACTGAAGCCTTGCCACAGAGACTAATGGCGTGCCCAAAGGCACAGTCCCCTTTCCCCCCAGTTTTTCCCCTTTTCCCCTTTTCATCTGCTTTTCACTGAATGAAACTTTCACCCTTCTCAGCCATTACTGGGCACTTTGCTGGCACATGTTTAACAGCTGTGAACAAACACCATGCAGTAAGTGGAATTCTATGTCTTTATCCCAGCCTTTGTTGTAACTTGAATTTTGGTGGCAATGAGCTGTGCTGGAAGGTCCCTAGGATAATATATAGACTTTTGGTCACAATGTACTGAGAATTATTCTTTTTTTTTTTTTTTTTTTTTTTTCCCTATAAAACCATTACTATGCTTTGAGCGATTCCTATTCCTTCCATTCATTCCACTGGAGAAACATCCCCAACTCCGCTTGCTGTGCCTACCTCTCTCCCGTTGCCCACAGGCCACTTCCCTGGTAGGTGCAACTGCAGCCAGTTCAGACCTGCGTGGCAGAGGAGGCCACACATGGCAGCAGCAATGGGCTGAGATACTCTCTCTGCATTAGCTGCAGAGCCCTCCACTATGGTTTTCCTGTCCTTTCCCTTTCTCCTTTTGCTTTTACTATGAGTTGCCATATTAGTTTTGGCCCTTTCTGATTTGCCCATTTGTTCTTGGCTTTTCAAATCTGATCTGACTCATGTCCTGTGTAACCCTTGATTCATTCCCCTCCCTCTTCCTTTCCCGCAGCCCCTTCCCCTCTCTTATTTGAATCAGCTTTGCTGGTGAATATCTGGAGTCAGTCTGTTACGTTGTATGAACTATAGTAATTTATAGCAGAATCTAATCTCCTCCCCCTTCCTAGTTCCTGGCTCAGCCACAGAAATGTCTTATTAAATGCTTTAGAGAGCTGGGCAATCTGTTTGGCTATCTTATATCTGCATTTCCCTACTCTAAGCTCATATGCTTTTGTTTTCACCCATGTCACATGCACATCTGTTTGCTGTCTAGCTTTAGTTCTAGAAAACTGCCATTATTTATTCTTCCCAGAACAATGAAAGCCTTTCAGTGTCCTCACCTTAATCATACTTACTCTCTATTATGACAGTTTTCTTTTCTTGGTCTACCTTGTGCTCCTCGGAGAAGGCAGAAGAGCTAAGTCGGGCTGTGTGAGTCCATGGACCTGGAGCCAGCGGTGGTTCTCACCACCATGGAGTGGCTTGGTGTGTCTCTTGATGGTTAACCGTGGGTGATGACATGCTGCTGCACCCACAGACCTCTGGACAGCAGAGCTGACCAGCATCTATGGGCAGGCTGGGAGTTCGTGTGCAATATTCTCTTTGTTATCCATTTGCCTGCCTTCTCCGTATCTGAATCTCATGGAAACACATCCCTGGGGTGCAGACTAAAACCAGTGCTAAAAGGTTGCCAAGAATAGGCTGGAAAACACTATAAAAATACTATAAAAATACTATAAAAATACTGCTGAGCTTTTTTTTTTTTTTTTTTCCCTCCCCTCAGGGAGCTACTATGTCCCTTTGGGAGTGGTTCAGAAACACAGGAGTGATGCCTAACATCAAGCGAACAGTTTAGTTTAGAGATGAGATCCTAAGTGGAAGCTAAGATTCTAGGATGTATATATATATATATGTTAAAAAATGAGCTGTATTCCTTAGTTCCTGGTCAGAACACTTGCCAGCACTCCTCTAGCCAGGAGACTATCCTATAAGCTCACTTTTGAGATTTCCACTCAGAAATCTCATTGGATTGTGGGGTGATATGTCCCACAGTTGAAAGTTTACTGGAATAATGATTTTACTTAAGAATGTGATTTTTTAGCTTTTCTTAAATTAAAATATTTCTACCAGGCTGTGGTAGTTGCAAACACTAAAAGCACGAATAATATGCTTGTATGGGGTATTAATTTCTCTCCTACAAAAAATATTTACTGATAAGCACAATGCTCAAAGCTTGTCCATTGAATGATATTGTTATTGGTTTCAAAGACAACCTCCTGCTATGAAACCTGCAGGAGCACGCCAGGGTATAACAACTTTTTTAAATTTCACCCCATCAGCTTTCTTGTGTAACCATTCTGTCAGGTTTGGTCTTGTATATGAGGCCAGGGAGCTTCCCCAAGTCTAATGCTTTTATGTGTTTACCATTTACCATTTCTTACCCCCCACCTCAATCCTCTGATACCTATGTGGACCCAAGGAATTTCATTTATAGCTAGACTTGTTAACATATTTAAGTCTACACCTCCTCCGTGTGTGTCCCCTGAAACCTGTGCTGCCCTTCAGTCTGGGAGAGCTGCATACAACAGCTGTCATTGGTGATCTTCCTGTAAAAGAGCTTCTAGCTATCAAGTTTGGGGTCCCCATAAGGGCTATTACCTGACAACTCTTGGTGACATTAGATATAACTGAAATTGTTTTGCGTTGCTCAGCCTGCTCTCTCCTTCCTGCTTTGGAGCCCCACGGATCTGCAGGACGGCCGCAGTGGAATCTGACAGTCACTGGGTTGCTCTCCGGTATCGTGCAGGATCACTGCCTTTGCAGGAATTATGGGGACTACTCTAGTCACTGTCGTGCTGGAACTTTTACAGTGTGATCCTGTCCTGAACAGTGGTCCTGAGGTGCGCTGCAATAGAGTCGTCTCTCTGTGGCTCTACGTTATTTATTTATTTATTTATTACTGACTATTACTGACTGCTGAAAAAGAAGTTCTGCAAGCTCCTCAAGAGAACCATCAGGTTAGCAGAACATTGTGGATACAGCCTAGGTTTGACAGGCTATTCCAGCACCTCAAATAAGGGGAGAGTACTTAGTGGGGAAAGTCATTACCCAAGGAATGCAGTGACAAAATAGCAAATGATTCCAGGGTAGTACTGAACATTTCACAGGATCATAAAAATCTTGGCTTCCATTCATTAAGGGACTTTAAGAAGCTGAGCAGTCCAACTGCATACAAGTGTGTAGCAGAACAAGTGCTTTCTTAGTATTACATTAGGTTTTGTAAAACCAACATGTAAAACTACATGGCATTCGTTCAAAAAAATTGTATTTCTTTTTATTCAGATAGAGAACTGTGTTCCTTTGACAGCATGAGCAGGTCCACTTGCAAATCCTTGTTTCAGTTCAGTATGTTTTTGGATCCATAACTTTAGCATGGGCATCACAGAAAAGATCTCGAGATTCAGAAAAACTCTGGAGATTATTGGATCATAAAAAATAGCTTTTAATTACTCTTTTTTTTTTTACTTGAATGGAGAATAATGCTTTTTCCTAAGTGAAAAAAAAAAAAAAAGTCATGTAATTGGTCTAGTTACATTGTCCTGCTTCATTTAAAAGAGGAGAATTTATGGTTCTCACAGCCAATCTTCACATAGTAGTATAGTTACTAGGTTACTAGTTATCATCTATATCTATGATATAGATGTTGAATGTTCTTTGTCCTATTGTGAAGATTACCTGGCTGCAGAAAGTCTTGTGTAATAATAAGCAGATGCTCATTTGATCAGTTACTCCAAATTTGTGAGGCAGGACCTAAAAAGAATTTAGTTAGGCCATTTTGTGAAACAGCTATGGACAATGATGCTTTCATTTAATGGGGCACCAACAGAAATGTATTTGTTTGTTTGTCTTTTGGCATTTAGGATATTAGAAGAGAAGAATGGATTTCACGATGGCAATCTAGAAGACAAGAATGTATGTACATACATATTATGTTTCTTCCTCATTCAAGCTTTAGGAGTTTATTTAAAAATCTTAGACTTTTAGTTTTGTCACAGCTTCTTTATAGTGGGGGAAGGGTAAGCAAGGTATGAACTTAACAGTATTTACATTTGAACACTAAGCAATTTCTCAAGTGTGTGGTAGGAACTAGTTATTGCAAGAGCTATTATTTAGTTTAATTGATCCCAGCTGGACTTGGAAGAGATTCCAGCCAAAAGCATGCAAATGCTTGCCAACAGCCTGTCATATTTGATAGCTCGCACTGCTATGAACTTGGCTAAGAGAGGTCAGTCACATAACAAAAACTAAGCTCTCTTCTGCTGTATCCAGGCTAGCTTAAAAATGCAGATGTATCGCCAGCTGACTAGCAAGCCTTTCAACCTTGTCGTAAGAGGCCCCCAGTTTCTTGGAAGTGGGGGAGTGCAGCACTGCGAAGCAATGGGAAGATGTTCCACACATGGAGCGATGGGCAGACACAGCTGCTCTAGGAACCTCTAGGCATCTGTTTTCATTAAAACTTCACTTGTGCATTTGACCTATCAGCTGGATTCAATACATGTCAGTGGTAAAGGTACACACTGAAAAAGTCCGTAACATCACTACTTAATCAACCTTGTTTTTAAAAGCTCAAGCCTGTGGGAAATACCTTCTTCTTCTTTTTCTTTTTAGGGTAACTCTCCCTTCAGGCTTTCATAACTCTATTAAAGATTATGAAAGTTTGGGTAACACAATCAGCACAGCATATAATACATTTATTACAGGAGCAGTCATCAATCAAAAATGATGAATTTCACATGGCTTTCCTTCCTTAGTGGCTACCTATCTCCTTAAGAATAGAAGATTAACTGTAAAGTTATGAAAGATCTAATTAAGGAAAATTATTCTTCTAATCAACTCTACCTTTCCTTTTCCATTCACTTTAAAATATATATATATATATATTTTTTTTGAGATTGTTTGAAAGGTCTAAGCATGCACCTCTTTCCTTATTGAGATCTGTACACTATGTTTCCTCTGTCAATTTTTTCTATTGGAGTCTAACCACTGTGGAACTCTCTCAGCCTCTCCAGGGAAGTAGTTCCACTTTGCTTGAATAATTACATATTCCTTGGACCACAGGACTGGAACTTCTACAAAGTGGTTATTTTTTCCCTTCTCCTTTAATCTTTGTTTCCCTCTTACAAAGCGGAAAAGTACAACAGGAGAGATTAAGTCAGGGAAGATCCTCTAGGTCAGGGGATTTGGTGTTGAAAAAGGAACCTTGTTCCACTGGAGTGAAACAAAGTTATCCTTCCACGGCCAAAGATCTGACTCACTTAAGACAAAGCATTGTCATTCTTTTTTCAGCATGAAGACTTTTAAGAACCTTCTTATGGGGAAAGTTAAACAGCTATTATGAACATAACCACTAAACTTAAAATATCCATGTTGTACAGATTCATTATTACTAAATTTGACAAATAAGATATAAAAGTGAGTGGTGTAACCAACTGACGATTTTACCTACTATAGGAAAAAGTAAAAGGATATGGATGTTCAGCAAACTGGTAATGGAATGTGAATCATGCAGGCCACTGACTGGTTGCAACCAAAAATACTGCTGTCATCTGAAGTGCTTACTGATTTAAAAATGAGATGTAAATCTGTGTACAGTTCCTGTGGATGTTCAGAGTTATTTTTCAATGTTATTCTCAACAAGCGGGCAGAAGCTAAGCAGTTTTAAGGATCCGCAAGTTGCAAGTTGCAGCGTGTTCTCACAGTGGCTTCCAGAATCATCTGAGGGACATTGCAACATGCTATGATGATGTTCCTCGCTCTACTAAGAAGGTATTAAGAGAGGGACAGAACACTGAATTCACGGAAAATGAGAAGAAGGCTGTTGTGTATACAGAATGGGAAGCGGGTAAAAGCAAGAGCAGTAAAAAGCAAACAAATAGGCACTCTTATTAAAGCACTGAGGAGTTAGATTTGCTGAAAAGAAAAAGGATTGCTATATTTATAAATTCTCACGTGATTTAGTTAAAGCTGTTCAAGCATCTGGAAAGATCTCCTTCATACTAGTGATGCTCTAGGGGCTAAAACACTAGGTGTTTGGGAAGATTATGTTAACTTTACATCTGTTACATGGCAAAACCAATCCCTATTAACAAACTCTGGTCTTGAAAAACTACAGGTGTTAATGTTACCATAAATAAGAAAACTAAATGGTCATGATCACCTTATAATATTTCTACTTAACTGCATCTACTTAACAAAGGAGAATGTATTCTTGAAGAGGAATTATGATCTGGAAATGGACAAAAATCAGTAATACATTTATTGGCAACTTAACTGTGTAAACAGGAGTGGAGGAAACACTGTTAAATCAACTGAAGAGTAAAATAAGAATGATTTTGGCAGTTAGTTCCTGAAATAGATATTTAGATGTCAGAACTGGTGTCTGCATTTGATTACACCTGTACAGAATACATCACCTCTGTTGAGGTGGCCAGGTGTAAAAAGGAGACCCACCCACTAGAGAGAGGCAAAGCAAGAACTGAGCTGTAAGGCTTGAACTGGTGATGGAGTGGTTAGGTGGAATGGCAGAATCAGGCAGAAAGCAAGGTATGGTTTCTTTTTTTTTTTTTTTTCATCTTCTCATGTATATTTAATGGTTTGCAGTTCTGTCTAATTTAGTCTCACTGGAGATTTCAATAATTTGCGGCTCCGAACTTTTGCTCATACTGATGGCTCATACTGAGGTAGAGCATGAAAAGCAGTGCAGATCTAGTTCTCAGACATGAGCAGAAACCTGTGATGTTGTGGTTTTACTTCATGTTAATATTAGAATTTCAGTGGATTAGTATTATGCTTAGGTTAGCAACACTCATGATTGCTTTAGGCTACACCAGAAGCAGGTACAATCTTCACTCAGGCACCAAGTGAAAACATAAGCACGATGCAGATACTTGTCACCACATCCTGTTTAATTTGGGCAGCCCTTTCTTTGACATTTCTGTCTTGGCTCTCAGTCTTGCTCACGGGCAGAATGATTGCAATTATTTGAAATGACGAAGGATTTCTCATGCAGTGAGCACATTTAGTGGCTAAAAGTGTTTAACGTTAAAAGCAGCTGAAATCGGTAACAGTATCCCTTTTTGGACAAAAAAAAAAAAAAAAAAAAAAAAAAAAGGCTTTCTCAACAAAAATAAACATTTTTGGAAACTTCAATTTAATGAAAAATTGATGCAGTTTTTCAATGGAAATCCAGAGACCATAACTCCTATTCAAGTTTTTCTGTTATTTTGGAATGTGCTCTCAGAAATAGTCACAGATCTTTGAAAAAGGATTTTTTTTAATCAAGAGCAAATAACCATTTTACCAGACGAAGTTTCTAAAAACATTTTTGAAGCCAATAAAAAAAATCTCCTTTTTCCTCTGTGATAGAAAAATAGATATGGAAACAAATTTATATAAAACTTATATATGTTTTAATATAAAATCCATATAATTTATTATTATATAATTATAAAAATATATTATTAACTATTAAATATTTTATTGTATTTAATTATATTAAATAATTATACAAATTAGTATTTTTATAATTTTATTATAATTTTATTATTTTTATATAATGAATTATTTAAAATAATTTTATTATTTTTATATAAAATGTATATACTTTTACACTAATGCTGTAAATAACTATATAGAATGCAATGAATGCAATGAGTGTTAGAAAACATATATATATGCTCTGAATAACATGAATAACACTGATTAAGGTATAATAATTAATAGAAAGGACTAATATTTTTATCTCAAATACTCTACAGATACCACAACATTTTTGTATATTGCTTGGTGTTTAGAATGATACACAGTCTAATGTTATGGCTGCTGTTAACAGTGCAGTAGGGTTGGGCTTAAGCTTCTTGGTTACAATCCTGCGAAAAGGCTCAAAAAAGACTTGATTCTTAACTAGTTCTCCACTGAAATCAAAGCTGATGCTTTCATACCTCAGTGAGATCAGGACTCTGCTCAAAGTAAATATTATGGAACCTTCCACTTA
The DNA here is from genome assembly GCA_035222435.1 of Microcambeva ribeirae. Taxonomy (NCBI): domain Eukaryota; kingdom Metazoa; phylum Chordata; class Actinopteri; order Siluriformes; family Trichomycteridae; genus Microcambeva; species Microcambeva ribeirae. The sequence continues at coordinate 15,096 of JAYECN010158585.1, read as the reverse complement.
CAGTTCCCTTGAAGATCTTGTGGAATGCTGAACCAACCAGATGTTAGAAACAGCATCAAATTTCAATTAAATGCACTTCACCTAGCAAGCACTGTATATCGATATTCACATATATCAAAGAGCATTGCCAGTCTGCTGGTTATCTTGGCAATGTAAGGGAGAGTGAGAGGAGACTGGTTTATTACATATGCCAAGTCACAGAGGTGAGTAAATGATCAATAAGATAGCAAAATAATTCTCCCTCACATGGGTAATTATTGAGGAAGAACCACTCCAGTAGTTACATTCTTTTATATAAAATAATATACATATTCCTTGAGGTCAACAACAGAAGTGGAACACTGATACTTTTGTCTTTAAATTATTCTTAAAATGTGAGTTCTTCTTTTCCGTGCTCTCTGTTTAACATTGTAATGGTTCATTAACACTTAAAATATATAGTAATGAATGTAAAAGGAATCCTGTTTTACTTAAGTATTCTCCACGTGTTACAAAATGAGACCTTTTTTTATATGTATTTAGAAAGATGGTATGTAATGTCCAAAAACAGAGTATGTAATGTCCCTCAGAGATCTATATTTTAGTAACTGTGGAGATGATATGTGTACCTCTCGTTTTCAGGGCCAGGTCATGCCACAGTGAGATGCAGGCAGAAAGCAAGAAGACAGCTGCAGAAAAACAGAAATGTGCTTTAGTCGCCTGAGGGCAAACTATAGGCATGGGGGATGGATAGACCCAGGTGTTCAGCAGTGCAGGGGCAGTGAGTGATAGTTACTAAAGGTAAATGAAAAGCTTTGATTGGAGTTTTTTGAACTGTGTGCACATGTCGTTAGTATTTTAAGAATGCTAGTACCAGTAGCTTGATTTTTACTCTGTAACGGGGCATCTGTGGAAGTGAGAAGATATTTGACTATAAACACAAAAATTCTAGTAATAACCTTATTTCTTAGAGGGTTTTTACTACTACACATACTGCTTTATGAGGAAAGTTCTCAAGGAGTCAGGTCTTGCTCAGATTAAAACGGAGACCAAAGCTATTTGCATACTAATTTGTTGGAGAACTGCACTAAGTGATGATTAACGTTTTAGTCATTATTCTAACTGTACCACAGAGGAGCATTTTATTTTTACTCCTGTAGTCTTATTGTAATGATGAATATCAGTTTTCATTCCTTTATGTTATAGTAGTGGTCTGTGTTAACATAGGAGTATATGAATATAGCAGTCTTCTACCTAGGGTAGAAGACTGCTATATTCATATAGGGGTATTGCATTGACCATTTTCTGTTTGTTTTGGGGTATTGCATTGACCATTTTCTGTTTGTTTTTGGCTGTAAAACATTAATGTGTACTACATCAATGCTGTAGTGAAACAAAGAGTTAAAGTGACAGTGTGGATCATAGTCCTAATGTTTTTCTTACATAGAAAACATCAATGTTGTAAATTACAAATAATTTTTTATTTTCTTGTATTCCTGAGGCAATATGTATAGTAGTATAGAAAAGTTTTCTTTGCCACTACTTCTCACTTTCTAGTTTTTCTCTTCCCTCCCTTTCCACTGTGATTTTTTTATGCTCCCTCCCCTATATTATTAATTTTTCTCTTCTTCCTAGGGCATTTGAAAGATCTTGAACACATTTTAGTAATGCATTCTTCCTTTTATTTTAGTTCAGAAATTGAACATTGAAAAACATGCACAATGAACAGTTACGTGTGAAATTAACTGATACCAGTTTAATGTTAGTCCATTGGTTGGAAAAAAAAATCTTTATCTGAATTTTTAGTCTTGGCTATTATCTTCCTGGAGGCTCTATCCAATAAAATTGCCTCCTTTTCTTTTTTTTTTGTGACCTCCATATCAGTCTTTAAAACTTCTAAATAACAACTGAGAGAAATCTTTACTGCTTCAACAGTTCATCTTCTTCATAAGGACCCACAGTATGGTTTCCTAAGGCATAAACTGACATGGCCACTTTTCTGTGAAATTCTGTGAAATTCTACTAGAGGTATTTTCAGAACTGGAATTGCAAATTCAGATTCTAACTAGTCACTGTTTGCTTATTGCTCCATATGTGAAGGCAAGTCATTATGTCCTTTCCCCAAAGCATACCCCTAAAACAGAAAGAAAAAATGGTGACCTCTGCCTCAAAAGTCAGGATGATGAATATATATTTTTTTAAACAGCATTTTAAGCTAAAGAGCTCAAACTAGAGTGGTTAAATACGTAGCAGTTCTGCTTTTGTTCAAACTGAATCACTTCTTTAATAGATTTTAAATGAACAAGTTCTGCTGTATTATACTTTAGATTATATAGATTATAGATTATTATATATAGATCATACTTTTCATTCCTCTTGATGGTATCTACTATTAAAAAATTCAGCTATATTACTACTAAGTCAGAGTATTTTTCACTGTTCAGGTATCAGGTAATTTAGGATTAAATTAGATATATTTAAAGAGTTTTTTTATTCCAATGGTAAAATCTTCTGAATGAATTTAAAAATCAACTCTGAGCTGATTTGTGATAATTTGTAATTTGTTCCTGAATACTTCCAGGCATTTGAATAAATGTCATTTAGAAAAATCATTGTTTGCTGCTTCTGAAACTCACAAGCTAACTTCAGCCTTGTTAATTTAGCAAGAAGTTTTTGCAGGAACAAACCATTGGAAAGTATGGTTTCCAACTTTGTAGATAAAACGAATGTTAAAATTCAAATGTCTTCTGAATTTTCTGAAAAATAGTGGAAAAGACAAGAGAAATTCTGACTTCAAATGAAAATTGATAGGTCACGTAGCCTTACTATCATAAAAATCAGTCACTGGATGTGCTTTAAGACTTGCCTTTGGTATGTGGCATCAGTTATGAGTTAACATTTCTGGTAGGTTGAAGAACAATGCAGTTTTGTGGTCCATGTTTTGTTCACTAGACACAAAAGCAAGTAGAAGAAAGTCCGATATACTCACGGACCGTCCTACTTCTGTCTCACATCATACTCATTTATTTCTGATTTTTCTATCTACTCTTCTATTCTTATGACTGCTAAATCCTGGGCTCATTTAAGAAATTGCATTGGATTTTTTTTTGTTTTTATGTACTTGGCTTTTTCTTTCAAATTCTATATTTTTAAAAATTCAGCTGCACATTTTATTTATTGCCTAGGTTCTTATTAGAAATAAGGGACTTTTTCAATTAAACTTTGTTTGTTTGTTTCTAGACAGGAAGGAAAAGCTGACTTTTCTTTTGTAACAGCACAGTCGTAGTACAATAAAACTCAAGAAGCACTGTCTTGTCCTCCATCATTTTCCCTTTGCTTTTACTGGTCCTCCTTTCTTCGCCTTCACATGTCTCAACAAGTTATACAAGTGATATTTCTAAATGAGTGCATTATCATCAGGAAAAGTTTTTTACGTCAATATCATCATTTTCCATTTAGTCCAAAACGTGTTTGAGTCTCATATAAACAAAAGCAGGTTTTGTAGTAATTTTCTCTACGCTTACATGTCCCTTTTGGGATAGACATGATACCACCATAGACTAGTACTCTTAGTACTGGATCTTCTTGTAAGCTTTTGTTGGCTTCACCTCCTGGCCTATTAGTAGAAGCTCAACATTTGTGCTGCCACTCCAAAGTCCTTGTGTTACAAGGGCGTATCTATCTCAGACACTTCCACAACTTGTTTAATATGCCTCATATGCAAAGGAAAAACAGCTTTATCCTTCTCCTCAAGAATGGCTTCTGGTAGACCTTTCAGCTGCTGGTGAATCACCAGCTCATGATCAGCTATGTGTCTCTGATGATGCCGAGGCAGCCGGGGAGCTCCATGTGGGATTTTGGGTGGAAGCATGAAGTGCTGGAGAGCCTGCCCTGGTGAGAGCTTGTTGTATGTCCACCGGGTTGCTGGGATCCCCAGGACTGCCACCTCCTCCCGGCCGTGAACCACCTCCAAAACTCCTCACACAAGATGGGGTTGGGCGTTCCTGGCCATGTGAAGCTCTTGGAGTGTCCCCTAGAGCTGTCCAAGAGAGACCACCACAAAGCCTAGAGACAATCTCTGCCAAAAACAACTAAACTTATTGTCTATAGCTTGTTCCAGAAACTGCTGGGTGCTTTTACCTTAGCAAAGTCCTGAAGTTGGCAGTTTCAGTTTTGAATGCAAAGAATTAGGCACTCAGAACAGTGAATGTTTCTTTATTAGGAGTAAGCTGCTTGCAATTATAAAAAAAGTAAGTACTCCTTTTAGAAAATGCTAATTTCCACACAGCTAATTTCCACCTGCATCTGTTTCAGCAGTGAGTCAAATTCCTGAGCTTCAGCACCTTTGTGTTTCCAGAATGTTTTTCAGAAAGCAAATGAAAATCAACTTTAAATATATTATAAAAACAACAGGTGTTTGGAATTTTTTTCATTTAAATTCTTGTGACTACTACAGGATAAATAAAAAGAAATTGGTGAGAAAAGTGTTTGGAGAGCAACCAGGGAAAAGGAGGGGGAAATTTTAAGGAATTTATTATCACACCAGTGTTATGCTTAATGAGTTTCAGTTATGTCTATAAATATTTAATAATATAATAAAGTTTAATAATAATTACATAATATAGGACCCTCAGTTTTTTTGGTAGTCAAACTGGGACTGAGTGTTTAAAAACAAAGACATGAAATCTATTTCGACTTTATGTCACTTTTTTTTTTTTTTTTGTAGAGTTAGATTATCTGCTGTTACAGTTAATATGCCACATGTGCTTAATATTGCAAATTGGCTTACCCTCCTGTTTGGAAAGTCAAATGCCGATTTTTATTCCCCTTCATAGCATGGAATCAAGGGGCTCTTCTAAAGGTGTTTTTCACAGGTGACAGAAATAAAGCATGGATACCTTTGCTAAGGGATAGTCAAGTGTTTTCTATGTCTATAGAATCTATACTTTTCTATTCTAAAATTCTATTCTAAAAATGTTATGTTGTGGCTGCAGTCTGCCAACTTATTTTGGCCTAAAGGATGGGAAAAGAATGAGAGCTGAACAGAAGAGGAAGCTGTGAAGAGGAAAAGGAGAAATAAAGGGACTTAAGCAGAGGAAGAGAGAGAAAGGGATACAAAGACTGCCTGGCTCAAGGTGTGCTTTTGGATTAACAGATGCTTTATAGAGAGAGAGAGAGAACACAGCTCAAACATCCTTCTTTACTAAGGAAGTAAAATGTATAAATGAGTAAAATGCTCTTGAGGGCTAGGTCCTCAGACATTCCTTCTGCCTTCCTACTCCCTTCATGTGATGGGAGCATGTGTTTTCTTCTCACAGATGTTCTTTCTTTGCATATGATAGAACTGGTTGGAGGGTGGCAACAGAGGTAAATGTGGAAATATTAGTGAGAATTTTAGTAAAAATTTTGAAAATATGAAAGTTTTTTGCCACCTCTATTGGCAAGTGATATGTGTGTAATGGAGAAAAGAGAAATTCTAAGCTACTTCTGCTTTTCATATGACAAGAGGAAAAAAAAAACAGAAGAGATGTAGAACACATTTCTTAATTATCTGTTTTTTTTTTTTATATTTTGAATTTGATTTATTGGAGCAATATTTTCAGTTTGTTTTATTATATGTCCTGTAGCTTTAAAGTGATGTTGCTTCTTTTATCACTTTATTCTCTGTAATTGAACGGAGACCTCTTGTTTTACAAACATATCTCTGTCATTTTGGATGTATTACCTTCCTTGAAATTTAAAAAAAAAAAGAAAGGAAAGAAAAGGAAAGGAAAGGAAAGGACAAAGATATGACATAAAACTCTGAAAGGAATCCTATGTTTGTCTTTCTTTTTTAACTTCTAGGCTATCAAATATAAGGTTCTAGGCTATCAAATATAAGAATAGATGAGCAATCAGGGTAGGTGAGCCAATTAAAACATAATTGGGAGTTGAGTATTGTTATCACTTATCATAGGCCCAAATTATAAAGCTTGATCCTAATTCATATTGATGAAAAGATATGCTTCTGGGATGCCAAAATCATCTTCTCTGGATCTTGTTCTTACGTTGATGTGTTTTTCTGACAGTGCATCTGTATTATCTTCCTTAGTCCTGCCTCAGGGGAAACCTGAGTTCACTGAATAACATGTCTTGAGCTGGCAGGGAGCTGAGTTTGATTACATCACAGTTTGCTCATGTAATCAATAGAGAAAGTCAGTATAACCCTGAGTTTCCTTGCTAGGCAAGTAACTCATTCTAAAATAAACTCAAAGCTCTCCAGTGTGTAAATGTTGTGGACAATAGGGACTGAAGGATAAATTTAGTCTTTAGCTCATGTTTCTGAACTGATGTATCTATGAAGTATAACTGTAATGTGGAGTAACAAATACTTAGAAGTCTGAAAATAACATTCTATTACCCAATTATAAAGCAATATGAATATAGTAATAAGTATTAAAAACAGTACTAAAAGTGCTAACAGTTGCACACAGCTAGGAAATAGCACGTCTCTCTTTTTTTTTTTTTTTTTTTTTTTCTTATCATGCTAAAAAAGAGGGAACTCAAGATCCAACTGCATTTATTCCAAGGCTTTTTAAGTGAGAACTGATCTCATCATGACTTTCTAAAGAATCTCGTATCTGATAGTAAGGGGAAATGAAAGTCCTTAATTTTAAAGCTAAATTCTCTGTTTTACCATTTTACTTCATAGAAGAATGCATAGCTCTGGCAAATTCAACTTGGCATGCCAAAATAATAGTGAGATTTTTCTCTTGCTGAAGATTGTAGGATATTATGAGTTTTATTTTTTTAGTACATCATTTACAGTGAGAAAAGGTAACTTTCAATATTGCAAACTAAAGCTGAAATAAGATAACTAACACAACTCTGTAATGAGACTGACTATAAAAAAATAATCAGAATAATTGGAAGACAGAGAATCACTTAGATTTCTTAAATAAATGGTTTGGATTTCATCAGCTTCCTATAAGCTTGTTTTCCATGTAATCTGTTAGCAATACATATTTAAAATACCTAGTCTGTCATAAAGTTTAATGCTGGCAGGCAAGGTGAATAAATTTTGAAGAAAAATAAAATCAAATTAAAGAGTTGATCAGTTGATGTAGCTGATGAAAAGATAATAGTACATAATTAAAAGAAAGCAATTTGTAAGCAACTTTAGGCTGTAGACATGAGGCTGAAATGCTGCACCTCACCTAGGCAAGAAACTAAGTCATTCCCCAAATAACTGGGATATCTCTAAATAAATATTTCTAAAAATATATCTCTCAATGAGAGGAGGAGATGCCCCAAGCAACCTCTTTGCAATTCTATTTTCTTAACATGGACAAGATACCCTGAAAGCCCCAGGATCACCCTTACCAGACATAAGAATTAGGAGAAAACAAGAAAGCAAATTTATATTTCTCTCTTCCTAATTATTCCCTGTCTCCTCAGGTTAAGTTTGAACGGAACTTTTCTTTCAAACCTGTCTTGCTCTGGTCTTACTTTATTCAAATTTATATTTCTTGCAAGTCCTAAACTCTACTTCTCTGCCTTATCATTTGAAAAATAATATGAGTCCCCAGCTTAATTAGACTTTAAAATTTTTTAAGAGGCACAGTTTTGGATGAGATATTCACATCTTTTCTTCCATTGTGGTAACCTGAACTTGTTCCTAAAGACTGAACTGCAGATGACAGCTCACAAATGACCTCAGTTTTCTTTGTGTAGTTAGTATAGAAAACATGGATAAACAGGTAGGCATGTATATGCAAGATACATATGTATTTAAAGCCGCTTAGTCTACTAACACTCTTTGTCTATACCTTTGCTATGGTGTGTGGGACAGTATTTGTTGAAATACCTACTGTTATATTTATATACATATATTTATACTTAGTTATATAAATATATATGCATATACTTACAGAGTTTTTTTTTTTCCTGAAATCATAATTTTCAATCTTTGTAATTATTTTGGTTATTAAACTGATTCTTCAAAGTGAACTTTGCTTTTCCCAAGACATGAGTCTTAGAAAGTGCTGAAACCATCATGACAAAAATACCAGAGAGAGAATGAGATAATCTTTCCTGAACAGTTCCTATGTAAAGATAATGTGGTACATGAATACTGATAAGAGTAGCTGCATGTTGTGGGAAGTCTGAAAGCCTCAATACCATGTACTACTGTAGCCATTCAAATGGAGGTTTTATTTAGGAGCAGAAGGCAACAAAACACACATCCAGTATATAGCGATTGCTAAAATAACTTGTTAAATGACTCCATGCATTATATGTTTTACCAAAAATTATTAATGTTGGAAAATTTCTACATCATGTTACATTTACTGGGCATTTTAATCCTCTCACCTACCCCTCGGGCCCCACATTGGCTTACAGCAGGTGAATGCTTTGGAGAGAAAAACAGTTGCAACTACTTGAAATGTACAGATATGTCCTCTTTATTATTATTCTAGAGAACAGAGATTTTGTTTTGTTTTAATTCTCCCTTTACAATCAGTGCGAAGTGAGAAGGTCAGCCACTGAAAGTAAGCCACTGAAAGTAATCCTTCTACTAGTAGTGTCTACTCAGTCAGATAAAACAGTCTATGTTAAAGAGAAATATATATATATACAAACACACACTTTAAAATGATTTGGTTCTTTTCGAGATTACAGAAATACCATTGTCATTTCTCGTATTATAAGTGTTTTTTGGAGCTGTTATCTTACTTTGTGGCATTGCCAACTATGTTAAAATCTGCATTAAGAGAAGGATGGTAATTTTCATCTTAGCTTGGCTACAGAGAATTTTTTTTTTGTGGGAAGACACAAACCATTGCAACTTACACTTAGATGATTTAGCTTTTTTCCTTTTTAGTTGCTTCAGTGTTAGCATACTCTGCAGCAACCAAACATTAAGATGTGAATAAAATGAAATAAGTAAACCATTAAAATCATATTATTCCCATCACTGGAAAGACTTAAGATGAATAAAAAGGCTTTTGTGGCTTTCAAAGTCTGAAAAGCCACAAAAAGAAAGCCCTTCCTATGTGCAAAATGGGTGTCAATGCAAATAATGTATTTATTATATTCTGGTAATGATGGGTTATTATGAATGGGGGACATTTTTGCAGCCTTTACAAAACAAAGACCTAACTCTCACCTATCGTGTCACTAGTTTACACCACTCTCTGAGAATAAACAGTCCTTGAAGGTGTAGTGCTCATCTTTACTACTGGGTATTACCAACACTTACTGAAGGTAGGACTACTTTGGTATTGCAGGAGGAAAAAAAAATACGGAAATGAGAGGGAAGTTCTGAATTTTTGCAACATGTTGAAGAAAAAAAAACATTTTTTTCTAGGTAAAGTATTGGTATATAGTCATACTGCTACCAGTGAAAGCAAACACCCGGGTAATGGAGATGAAAATGGTTAAAAGCAAAAAGACTTGCAGGCAGGAACAAAGGTATGAGCATTTGCTTTGAACCTGAGAGCCTCACATACTGCGCTGCCAGCGTATCACAGGTGTAGGCCACATGAGCTGGGGGAAGAATGTGACTGTGAGGAGTATGATGACAGGTCTGAGTCTGTTCTTCATTTATCCCACCATGCACTGGTGCATCTGCTATACGTTTGCAAAAGGTTTGACTTTTCCTTGCTTTTTTTCTCCTTCTATCTCTCTCTCTTGTTTTTTTTGGAAGTTATTTAAACAAATTTAAGCAATCATTATCAATTTTATCATACTACCAGTGCAGTAACTCTTTGAAACAAAGAGATGTAATCTGAGCCATAGAGAAACAGCACCAGCTAGAGCAAGGACTGCCCTGACCTCTGTTTAGGTCTTCTGTTTTCAAGTAAAATCAGCCACAGAGTAATGACTTGATTGCACACTTGTACATGTGCAAACAGAAAGTACACCTGAAAAGAAAGCTGTTTTGATGGCTTCAAGATTGTGCATCATCTGCTCTAATGATGGAGTTGCAAGATGCTAACAAGTCAATGGAGGGTAGAAAGGGTGCATTTAGCAGGTGCCTGAAGGCCACAGTCATCTGCCACCAACACACTGGGGTTTGCCTCTAGAGGAGAGTAGACTGTGTAGGGTGATGATGACAAGGCATGTCCTAATTTACAGAGAAGATGTGGCCAAGCCTACCACCCAAGAGCCATATCTGCTGTACTGTGTAAACACTAAACTTTAGAGATGGACCAAAAAAAGCACATGTTTACAGCCTGGATTTGTGGGTGTGTGTTTTCCATCCTCTTTCATTTGGTGATAAATCTTGCTAGTTTCTATTGAACTACGATATTGAGAAATGCTATTTAGTTTTGACAGCATCCTCAACATGCTAGACATTAGGTAAATCATTAAACAGACCTGGCTCTCAACTCAAAGTGTCATTGTGTAAAACAAAAAAGCTAGATGTGATATAAAAGTCATTTGCTCACTTTGCAAGCATCAGTAAATATCAAAGGCAGAATAAAAGGAAACAGAAAGATGGAGGAGGAAATAGGAAGTAAAATCAGGGCTACCTGCAATGGAGGTCCCCACTGGAAGAAATTATCAGGATTTTGTTGAGTGCATATGTGTTACAGATATGATGAACTATGAACAAAAAGGGTTAAAATAACCACCTTTTCAAAATGCTAGATAGACATTAAAGTACTTGCAATTTTAAAAAGAAGCAAAAAGTAAGTAGCGTCCAAATATACAGCTTACTCAGAAACCTGTAGAGCCAAGAAGGGCACTTTGTGCAGCTGGCCCAAATACTAATCTGGATTGGTAGTCTGGTTGAGATTGTTGTTCTCATGCTGAGAGATATCTCAGTTATCTATATCATTATAGGCCAAATTGCATCCTGAATTGAAATTTATAGCTATACAGGTTTCTGGACAGGTTTTTTATTTCTTTTTTAGAGAAGTATCATGCTGAAACAATACTGTCTGCACTACATGTTGCAGAAACACAAGTTTTTGAACTACCCTTTGGTAAGTTTTTCCTCTGTGATTCCTCTGTGATCTCCAGAAATCTATGCAGCCAAAGCAGAGAGAGGCCAAATTCAGGACTATGCAACTGCTAGTGTTGAGTCCTTGCCACATGGACTCAACGGATAAAGAGAATCATCTGTACCTCAGATATTTTTATTTATTTTGTGCTAGAAGATGCCAAGTTAATCTGTAGCAATAATAGAGTGTTTTTACAAGTGTGATTAACTTCTTTTAAAACTCAAAGTGATTTTTTTGCATAGCTTTGGCTCAACAAACCTTTGGAGGTTTCCAGACTTTGACTCCCAGCTTCTATTTTCATAAAGGAAGAAGCTTCTGAATTTAGGATTCTACCACAGGAAATTGAAAATAAAGATTTGCATGACTGAATCTGGGGTGGTCCAGGGCCTTTTTGGTCTAGGTGCTTTTGTTTTGCTGAATAGAGCAAGCTAGGCCATGCTAGTGACGTGCTGAGAGTGAAAGGGATCACTTGCTCCAGTTGTTGAATTTGGGACTATCTGATATGTATTCTAGGTAGGAGAGGGTGGAGAGGAAAAATAGTTTCTAAAATGGCACGGATGGGCCTGTGGAACGAGGCAGCTTGTTGCTGAGAAAGCCAGGTCATTTTGTTGATCTCTGCATTTCTCCTTTTACTCCAGCTTTGAAATATGCAGTATTGTTGCATTTCTGAAGAAAGCTGTAGTGTACTGATCAGATTGCTTGATCTTCCTGTTCCTCTTAATCCATAGGTCCCACAAGGTCAGGTCCTCCACAGGGATCTCTCTCCTGTTTTTTTCTACTCTGTCTCTACCTAGATGGTTGCGCAGCTCCTAGTTGAAGCATCACCATTTCATGTGGCTATTCTCTAGCGGTCTTCATGTTTAAAGCATTTCAAAATAATCTGGCTGAGTTTTGTCAGCTAGAAAAAGCATTGGAACAGGGAAAGACAAGGTAACTTGCCCCTGAAACTGGAAATATGAACTGTGGGTGAAAGTATCTGGGGCATGGTTTTTCATAAAATAGCCTCTCATACTTGTCGAGAAGCAAAGATCAAACAAAGTACTTCTTGCACTTTTATTTAAAACACACACACAAAACTTTAAACAGTTTCGTGTCTGAAGCAGAATCATTTCTGTCTGTCTTCTCTCCTCCATCCCTTCTTTCAACAACCTTAAATTATTCAGTCTCCATTCTATACTGGAGTATTTTTTCCCTTTTCATGTAATTTAAAAAAAAAAAATTAAACAAAGACTTTTTACTTAAGAAAGAGAAAGGAAGAATTATTTGTCTCCAAAATAGATCATTATGGAATTTTTCTTTCACAAATGATCCGTCTCCTCCATTATAATGATTAAAATCATTTTAATGTAGTGCCAGCTGAGGGGTTCTTACCTTTCCTCAAAGAACCACTGTAAACACTTAATCTCCTTTGTTTATATTATTCCCATGTAAAGGGTTGCTTTTTGTCTCTAGACCTGCTAAATCTTTAGATATATATCAACTCTTTCATCTTTTTCCAGTGCTCGTTTTAGGAAAGGATTAGATCTGACAGAGTGGAGTAGGGCTCACTGCTCAAGTGATAAGGTTATCAGACTCCTAGCCTTTCTCCATTCCATCACTTACTTTCACCGTCTTAAGTCAAATTGCCTGTAGCGTTTGTTCTGTTTTTTTTTTTTTTTTATTTATTTTATTTTGTTTTGTTTTTTTAATCCTCCTCTGTGGTAGTAGTCAAAACAGAGGCTTTTTCTTCTTTGGAAATCTTTACAAATGATCTCTAAACATAAAAACATCCCCCCTCTGCAGGCCTTTTGAAAGCTAGTCTTTTCCATAGGAAATAATGGATTACTTTAACAGAATTACTTCAATGCTATGCTCCTTTTTGTTACACTTGTTGCCATGTTCTTATGCTGCCTTAACTCAGATGTGGACTATTCCATGGTCAAACTAGTGAAAAAAGGAGGAATTAGAAAAAAAGTGGGTACCAGAAAAGCACAAGACTATAATCAGTACCAATATCAGCTTCCTGACTGTGTCATGTGATGAGTCTTCCAGGATAAATCACGTTATGCCAAATGCTAAGTGTATTCTAAAGATAATAATTCCATGGGCATTTCATCATTTACTCATCAGCCTGGATTGCATTATGCTATGATACTCTACATATTCTGTATGATTTTATCCTTCCTATTTCTTAATGAGGACTTTTTGTCTCATCCCAAAGTTATTAGCTTTATCTGTAGTGGGTTTGTGACTTACCTTTACCATCATTAAATGGCAATATTGCTCATTTCTTCCATTTGTTTTCCAAAGAGATATCCTTTTGAGCTGAATGAATAAAACATTGAATGAAGCTGTGAATGTGAGGTATCACAACTTGCAAATACATAAAGATAGGTAGGGGAAAACTGACTTAGAACTAGTGGGGTCAATTATTCCCTAAATGTGATATTCAGCACCCTGTGAGGAATGCTCTGCTACTATGGCTCCTTAAGGAATGTGCAGTAGATCATTACTAGTGGATAGAAATCCCTTATTTTATGGAGAAATAATTTTAGTATATTTTACGCTTGCTGCCTCTCTGATGGGGGAATTCATCAACATGCACTTGTGAATTGCTGCTGTTTTATGCCAGTGACAATGCAAAAAAAAAAAAAAAAAAAAAAAGTGGCACACAGTTCTCTTTAAGAAGACTACCTGAAGATGGCATACCAAAAGCCATCCTTTTCCCTTTAACTATTATTTAACTAATTTTCCTGGAGCGAAAAGGCAAAAGGCAACTCAAGAAACTCTTTAAGCGGACATGCTGCTCAAGGGTAATACTTAAAGTTTTATGAAATAGAAGTATTTTAATGTGATTCCACTTGAAACGTAAGTATAGAGATGCTTACACTTCTCTCTTTTGAAAAAGTAAGTTCATATCTCCAGAGAATCATGATGCAATTAGAATTTATGAATAGATTCTCAGAATGGCATTATTAAGCTTTTTCATGACTTATTTTAAAATTTGCAGCTCATTTATTAAATGTTAAACATCAGCTTCTCTATTATGTTACTTTAAAAAGTAATTAGTATGTCTGTGGGAGATTTATAAGTAATGCAAGCAAGTTACTTAAAAAGATCTCTTTGCTTTAGATGTTTTATATAGTGCTGTATTACCAGTTTCATTAGATCTACTTTGTGCAGCTCAGCATACCCCATCAATCTACTGTTTCACCATGAAGATCACCAGATTTTTTTTGTCCATTGAAATCAATTGTAATAGAAATGAAACATAGTAATAAAAGCCAAACTTAAAGTTGTGGAATTGCTGCCAATGTGCTTTTGTCAGGAAATTTTCTGGTGCCACACAAATGATAAATCTCTCTAGTGCAGAACTTCTTTAATATGTATTGAAATACATAATCCTCTACAGATACATTAATTTCATAAGATCAACATGGTTTCTGAAATATTTTAAGGCCACTAATAAAGATCAGCTTGATGATGCATCCTACAAGAACAATGGTAAATAAAGCAAGTGCTAGAGCAAGTCTGAAACGGCAGAGTTCCTTCTCTTTCCTCATGATCAACATTTTAAAATGCATCTCTTGCTATAGTGTTTCCCCTCCACCAATAATTATAAACCCACTTATTATAAAGAACTGTGGCTTGCTTCTAGGAGCTCGTCTTTCCCATCCAAGATTAAAGACCTGTAACAAATTCTGTTGTTTGCTTGACACTTGTAGTTGTCATCTGTATTCACTGTGGTGTTCTAAGGTTGGGCTGCCAAGGGAAAAAAATATGACATGCATCCTTGTAAAATTTGTGCTGCTTTCTTTGGCATTCCCCTCCTTAAGGGCTTGTATCCATGTGGTAGTTCTGCTTTGTTTTTTTTTTCTAATTATTAGCAGCTGAGAGAGATTTTGTCCAGGAGAAAGAACTTAAACCAGCTCTAACAGGTGCTCTAAGGCCAAACCTCTTATACAATAACATGTGCAAAATGAGATGTTCTTTACACCTGACCCTTGAGTGATCAAATGAAACAAACACTGGAAAATGAAATACAAGACCACGTTGTGTAAACATCCAGAATTTCCAAAGCACTGTGGTTAAAGAGGTGTAAGAAAGAGCACCTACTTTTTTTTTTTTTTTTTTTTTTTAATGATTA